>JACXGK010001447.1:40035-69854 GCA_016801125.1 Novumbra hubbsi | reverse complement strand
GGGTTTGTGGTTGCCCAGGGCGGGTTTGTGGTTGCCCAAGGCGGGTTTGTGGTTGCCCAAGGCGGGTTTGTGGTTGCCCAGTGCAGGTTTGTGGCTGTCCAGTGCGGGTTTGTGGTTGCCCAGGGCAGGTTTGTGGTTGCCCAGTGCGGGTTTGTGGTTGCCCAGGGCAGGTTTGTGGTTGCCCAGGGCGGGTTTGTGGTTGCCAGGGCAGGTTTGTGGTTGCCCAGTGCAGGTTTGTGGTTGCCCAGTGCAGGTTTGTGGTTGCCCAGTGCACGTTTGTGGTTGCCCAGTGCAGAGGCACCACCTCTTAGTAGATGTTTGTTAGCTGCTACATTCAAGTACAGATGTCAGTCAACATGCAACAAGCTATAAGAGATTACCAAATACATTGGGGATTTTGTTCTGAGTCATTCCTCTTATAATATCTATTATTCATGCTCACTGCTTATAGTTTGTCTCATACCCCACTTTTTTGACAGCAAGATATATTGCAATATATTGTATGCAAACATTTCTTGTTTTTGCACTGCTTTAGAATTCTGTCAATAGTGTCTGGTGTCCTGGGGTAGTGAAGTATTGTATTATAAATGTTATGACAGGATGTATGTCTTATGTACAAGCATTCCTCCTTTTAAGTACAATCAAATTCCTCCTTTAAGGACAGTCTTGATTTTTTTGCTCCTTGCATCTTTGTGCATTTGTACATTTGCCTTCGATACAAGAGGCAGCTCTGCAATACATTCCAGCTTTGGGAAGCTCACAACACAGTTTTGTTGACTGGGTCACAGAGGTTTCATTTTATTTCTGTGAAGATTTTTTGAATACTGTGCTAGTGGGGCATTGAGCGACTATCCGTTAAGTGATTTTAGGCCTTGGAACCACTTGGCCCTCATCCGACCATTAATCTCTAACTCACCTCATGCTGTGTTTTCAAGTCTGCCCACAGCTAGCGTCTAACACTTTGAGATTTGTTTTGCTGCGTTACAGCCCTCACGCTCTCCCTGTCTCCTTGTCGTTATTTGTGCTTTTATTCGTTATTGTTTCTTTGTGTTCTTGGTTAATTATTCAATAAACATCTTTGTTATTCCTTGGATGTCGACATGTGGACTCCCTAGTTTGTCGCTATCTTAGAGCCGTGTTGTGACTGTTGCATCGCTAGATGCCAGCTTGGAGCCAATCAGAAAACTGGAGAAGAAATCACTAGTAAAACTCAACGAGAGCGAGGAGAAGATTGGATTTCTTGCACAAAACCGATCGGCTACACTGCAGTCCCTGCTGAGAAATAGTCAGTGTGAATCTGACAATCACTAATCAGGACGAGGTGCTACATCCATAGCTGTGCACACCAAGCGCCTAAATGTGCCCGAGTCGTTGGCTGCATCATGTTGATTTGAAAATTCAAATATTCCAGTGCTAACGGTCAGACCTCTTTCCTAGCCGATACATATGTGCTGCTAATAGGCAATCAACCGAATATTACCTCAGCGGATGTGTTAGTAATTGTGATTTAGTTGCTTCAGAGTAACAGTCCTTTGATGTGGCGCTTCCGTTATTTTGGTCCACCCCCTGTACTTTGCCAATAATGGAGTCCACCAGAATGGAAATGCCAGTGGAGCCGAGTCTGTGCGGTTGGCAGCGTCACCAGCAAGGCAGGAGGGGTCCAGAAGCTCACCAGTAAATCTTTTGTTCAGCACAGAACTGAAAACAAATGATTATACGCCAACTGATTAGGCATTTTGTCACATTGGTGTAATGACAGTTTAGGGAGAGCAGAGAGGTACAAAATAACACCAAGGAATGCTCTTACGTATCATTCATTAATGCTCATGTAGTAAATGTATAACATGTTTTGTTGTGGCACAATTATTGGATCATCTGCCCCTCAAATTATTAAACAGATGTGTCATATGAATATCTATTTGCTCACACATTTCATTACAAACCAAACACACAGGTTGAACCATGTCTGCATTTCAGGGTGATATATCGCCAATATACCACAGTTAAGTGCTAGTGTCCAGACACTCTGCGTTGCAGTGTTCCTAATTGTGGCTCCTAATCATGGTTTACTGGCCATATACCACATCCACCCATGCCATATT
Source organism: Novumbra hubbsi (assembly GCA_016801125.1). Taxonomy (NCBI): domain Eukaryota; kingdom Metazoa; phylum Chordata; class Actinopteri; order Esociformes; family Umbridae; genus Novumbra; species Novumbra hubbsi. The sequence goes on along the minus strand of JACXGK010001447.1, from coordinate 67,752 downwards.
TAAACTGTAACACACTGTGCTTCCTTTAAATAAACGTTGAGCTGACAACAAGAATGTTCAATGTACTCTATGCTTTATGCACACAATGGCCTAAGTATTTTTAGAATACAATGTATCTTATGAAGTGGTGGTGCTGAACGGAAGACAAATGCTAACTCACATTCCTCACTCAAATGTGTCATTGCATTGACTGGTTACAAAGGTATAACCAAGAGGAGAAAGTCGTTTCGCTCCAGGGGGCTGTGTTCGTCTGCAGCTACCAGCCGATCCAAATACCAACAGGTTAAAGGCTAATGCAAAAGTATAGACTCACTCCATAGCCTAAACGAGTTCATTTCAGCCTTCGACCCCTAAATATTTCAGCAATTCAGTAACATTTGGCAGAAAATATGGTTTTCCTCAAGTGTGTTTTTGTCAATAACCATGTTGTGTCTGGTATTGTTTACACCCTCAGTCTCTGTCTCCCTCTCTCCATATGTTAGAAGATTCGTCCATGTTTGGCTTTGGTAACAACAAACACACTTGAATCAACCAATGTGTCTCGTTTGATTGACATGTTCAGTGTTTGACTTGCTGATGTAACTGACCTGATACTTCAATAGCCTATTCTCTTTTTGCAGCACAAAGTAAACAAACATTTAAGTCCCCCTGGGACACACTACAGATTGGCTGACACTGTATTGTTAAGGTTCCCTTTGAATTCCAAAGGAAAAGGTCAAAGCCTTAAAGAGTGCCACCAAGAACAATGCATTTCAGGTTCCATGATTGGTACATATTATCAAACCATCAACAACGCTCACCTCCTTAAGTACACCACGTTGCTTACTGTGATAAGAACAAAGGGGACTAAAGTTAATGAATAAATCAACCTATTCAAATACAGACATTTTCAATTGTCTTGTGCCTCCTGTCTAGCTCAAAACGACGAAAACAAAAGAATTTTGGAGCCCATGACATAATGTAGGTTGATCATATGCTGTCATATGCTGGTCTCAGGGCAGACTAACATATCCAACAGTGAAATTGAATGATATTCACCGGTAAATGTATCTTTCTGCTTATTATATATGTGTCATCCATCACACACAGGTGGTTTCACAGTTTGCCCGGTAACACAAATAGGTAAGAGAATGGTCATTATTACTCTTCAATACACTAGTAGGTTTGTTGTTGCTTTGTCAACTCTTGAATGAGAGGATTCAGAATTAAGTATTTCTATAAACATAAAATACAAAGAATAGATACTGTGAGAGTTAAATCCACAGGTGCATTAGACTGAGTTTAAATTGTGTGTTTGCAGGGGTACTCCAGTGAAGTAATCATCAAAACTAATCATCAAAACGTTGACTAATTAAATCCAGTGTGCCAGTTTGTGGTTAAAACTGAAGGGGGAGGCATAATAGACATTTTATAAACTATTTTCTAATATGTCCAGCATCACTCATCACATGTTAATGATAGAGGTCAGTTCCAGCACCTCCTTAATTGAACAGTATGCAGCCAAATGTGTGATATTATTTTACTGTTGAGGAACTGGAAAACTTTACCATAAGTGAGATCTTTTTACTAACCTTTCGGGTACCCTTATCAAGGTCGGCTAGTCCAATTATTTCTACAGCCTTTCCTGTTCCACTGGATTGTCTGTAACCCTTCAAAATTGGAACCCTGCAAAAAAAAGATGTACACAACACTGTTAGAATTGTATTGAAATGTTCACTATGGCATTTGTTCCGTAAAACCAATTATGTCTAAAAAAGCGTTGTGTTACAAACTGCACTAAAATGGCATTAACCACATTGAACTTGTTATAGTTTTTTTGAATGCAATAATTGCAGCACATTTTCGTCTGATGGCAGTTAGATTTGCCGTTAGGGTGATTTTGGAATGAAAACATTTTGTTATAAACTGATACTAATTTACCACAGGCAATTTCAGATTCACCTTTGAAACTTTGTTTCATTGTTGGTTGTCCCTGTTTGAGATACGAAACTGACCTTGTGGGCTAATTTGAATAACCAGATGCTATACAAAATTTTGCATCTGCCTATCTATGTGCACTACTAATACAACCTTTTCCCCTTTAAGATAGCAAGAAGTGTTTTGTGAAAAAAGAATGGGTGGGTGCAGAACTTATGTTAATTGTGACAGTATTCACGATTGACTTGTGATGCTAATAATGACAGTATTCAATATTGACTTATGATGCTAATAATGACAGTATTCATTATTGACTTATGATTCTAATAATGACAGTATTCACCATTGACTTATGATTCTAAGAATGACAGTATTCACCAATAACCTGTGATGCTAATAATGACAGTATTCAAGATTGACTTGTGATGCTAATAATGACAATATTCCCCATTAACTTGTAATGCTAATAATGACAGTATTCAATATTGACTTGTGATGCTAATAATGACAGTATTCACCATTGACTTATGATGTTAATAATTACAGTATTCAATATTGACTTATGATGCTAATAATGACAGTATTCACCACTGACTTGGTTGACATGAATGACTGATCAGCATGGAAAACTAAAAGTTAGCAAGCAATATCAGTTATCTAATCAAATGTAACACTACAGAAACATTCATCCTTGCGTAGGTAATATATTTATATATGATATATCAAAATGCAACAACGTGGAGTGTAGCAACCCGGTCACATACACTAAGCAGCCACGTTGGTGTGGAGAAAGTGTTCCCTCCCTTTCAAAACCTAATCTACATAATTTACCTGACTCAGTAGACTTGTTAAATATGGATGCATCCTTGCATTTACTCAAAATGATAGCGTTTCTCCGCTAGCATAAATAAAGACAGAAACGAGAGATTTATCTGGCTCCCTCATGTTATTATTTCATCACATGCGACGCAGATGCTGAAGAGAACAGTGCTTTTTGAGAGAGAAAGATGCGGGCTAAATTCACAAACCCACAAGGCTTCAGTTTCAGATTGGCACTGAGTGGAAATGTCTTTCATCAACTAGTTTGACAGGTTTTTTTGGCTGTTATTATTCAAATACACTTTTCAAACTACCAGTGCTGAGCCTTACTACTGCACTCAATGCGGCACCAGCCCGGTTATGCATCCCACATGTAGCATGCTGTGTACACCACATAGATGCTGGAAATGTGCTGGTGAAGATTATGTGAACAGGGAATATCAGGGCCAACACAGTGTGGTTCGGGCTGGCCCGATAGTGTGAAAAGAAGAAAACAAATCCCCCACGCCAGGAAGCTAAGGAAGGGAGGAAATCTTCCTCACAATTCCGTGGTGTCAGACAAGACTTCACTCTGAGCCCGGCACACAGCTTATCTGTATGGAGAGCTGAGGTAGAGTCCTCATCCTGAATGCCACCCTTCCTAGTCATCAGTTTTTCGTAGCCAGTGGACTTCCACACTGGCTTTGTTTGCTCTTTGGGGTTCTGGGTTGGATTTCTCTTCAGCACTTTGTAACACTTGCTTATGTAAAAAAAGAAAAAGGAAAGAAGGCTTTATAAAATAAACGTTTGATTGATAGATTTATTGGTTAGGCCTCTAATGGGTCGGTCAGGTGCAACACCATGTCATGTTTTTTTTCCCCTCTGGCTTTTCGCGTCTCTCCACCCATTTAATTTTGATACACCGTCTGGAACATAAGTACATATTTTAAGATCTGAAGCCCTCTGGCCGTCACAGCTGGAGGCTGGGAAGAGAAGCCGTAAAGAATAGTGGGGAAAGAAGTATGGGAGAGGGACAATGTTTTTTGCGTTAATGTCTTATTTTTCGCTGCGCTGTTGTGTGAATGGCATAGGTTTACACTCTGCGGCACAAAATGCTGTGTCCCACTCATAAAGCATTTTGACCCTGTTCAGAGTGCTTCCGACCCTTTCATGACGTCTGCTACCAGCGCTGTGGACAACACTTGGATTAAGGGGCATCTTAAAAGCCTACTTTTGGAGGGCGATGGAAAAAAGGAAGCCTCGTTCATTTCATAGAAGAACTGGGTGTGTGGTGACTGTTTCGTGAGTTCAGCGTGCTGTGGGAAGAGAGGAAGAGGGCATGACGGAGGTTATGAGGGGCGGAACATTAAATCAACAGCATTCAGCCAATCAAAGATCATTGGAGCATTCAATTGGCTGTTGAGAACTGGCGCAATTCCGCACGCTTGCTAGTTTTGCTAGGACCCGCATTAGGCCGATGCCGGTGTGGCTATCCCAATGTTCATGTTATATTCAAATGAAATGTTGGAGAGATAGAAAGTAGGGCTGCACTGTTTGTGGCCTCCTTTCTCCCCTCCATGCCTAAGGCCTTGTGCGACATATGAATAAATCAACATGCAAGGAAAGAGGACACGCGCTGAGACAATGGCACCCCATACCTCAGCTACTTTTGGGGGCCTGGCAAAGCTCCAGATACCCGTTTTTATCTGTGCCGAAATCTCCTCCCCTCTAATTCCCTTTCTGACACACTTTGAGGAATTTATCATGAGATAGCCCCTCCCGGGACAAAGCAGCAACAGTATCAGGTCAGGCTCAAGGTTTTATAAGCAGATTAGAGCTGCCTTTGGTTAGAGTGCAAAATGCCTCAGAGTTGTTATTCGCACTACTTCTAAAAATAAGGTTGCTTCAGTGGAATTCTGTCTACTTTCGCGCCCTACTACAATCGATAGGCCACAAAGTTCCTCCCCGCAGCAAAACGTAACCTTTTCACACTTGTATAATTACACTTCCTGAAAGCAGACACTCCCCGATAGGAAACAATTACTAATAAATCTCAATACTATTATGGACGTCGAGGAAGGGCCCGGCAGCTGTAAATGTTGGGCAGCCTGGGCTTTACTGTGCATCTGCATATTGGTTTTGTTACCGGCGCCAGTGTTCTACTCTGACCATGTAGCCGAGGAAGCTTGGAAGCTCTCAGGATAAGTGTGTGCCAAGGTGTTGGACAATGCCTTGCCGTCTGTGGGGTTAGTAGGGGGTGCTGAGTCTCTGTAGTCGGCTGAAACCGCTCCCAGCTCCCCTGCTATTGTTCTATTGTTAACTTTAATTGGCTCTGTGTTCCCACGGCAGCAATCCCCATCTCTCTTTCATACCAGGTGCTCTGCTCTCAGCCTGTCTCAAACCTCAGCTTGTGGGTGTATGGCATGTACGGTATGTCTGTGTGTGTGTGTGTGTGTGTGTGTGTGTGCTCTCGACAGACACCGAGGTGAGCTCTCTTCCAAAGCGGTGTTATTTACTAATATAAATTACGCACACGTTGTAACTATCGTTGTTAACGCAGCAAAAAGTCTGATGTATTGTACCCTTTGCATTTGTTTGGGCAGCACAGGTCCTTCTCAGGAGAACCAGCCAGATTATGTTGCTGGGCTGCTGAGCTGAGCATCAGTGTACATGCCTTTGTGCCCAGATTGCTACTGCATTGTTCGTCTGCTTTTCTTCTGTTTGAGAAATACATCCTTTTAGTGTACTCCTCCTGTTCTAAGAATTCCCCTTGTATTTCATGCGGGCTAAATAAATAGGATAAAAAAAACACCGTTGGCCTATGTCTAGATAAGCAATTTTAGCAGTTTTGTCAACAAGTTCTTTGATCACCACCAGTGGAATGACATATGATGAAATGCTTTAATGAGCTGCATGTAACATTTCCACCTGGAACTAGCATCAAATGGGAATTACCAGTAATTGCAGCATATTTGATCAAATTAACGTTTTTAGTACTCCCAGCGTTGCTACAAAATATTGTTTCAAACAAGACCATATAGACTGGCTGTTTTGTGTACAAATTCTCAAAACTTTTACAAAGACCTTAAAGCAGATATTTTATATGGCTAATCATGGGTTACCACATTTTGCTTTCATTAGGCACTTCTGTAGAAATTTGCTGCCAGACCTTTAAATGAACAATACAGTTTTATATTGATACCATGTTAGAACAAATCAATGAAGCATTCTTAAGTGTGTCAAGTAGAAGCTCTGTATATGGTTTGGTCCTATAAATCGATGTCTACCCTGACAGTAATTTTTGGATGCATTCCTTTGTCCAATTATCTGTTTTAAATGTCTTCATAATGCTGGATCAAATGTTCTCTGCAAACTGAGCTTGAGGATACTACCCGCTTGTTAATACTAATTTTGTAGTTTTCCGCTGCAATGAAATGTAATCAGTCAGAATGAATTAATAAAAATAACTATTTCTTTGCAAATCACACATCACTACTCTGCATTTGTTGTTTCGGTCTGTTGAAACGGCTTGCTCCCTACAAGTATGGACCGTTGCACAACGTTTCTTGATGTTTGCCATTCATCTCCCTAAGGATGGCAACATGGGTAGAGATACGATCCAGGAGAGAGACGCATTCTTCAATGTTGAGATTTCACCCTCTTGGTAGTCTCTTGTATTTCCGGAGCAGTTCGTCAAGTTTGATTTATATCTTCACATGAGCATTATCTGATTTACGTCTCGAAGGGGGAGACCAGAGTGCTCTGTTCAGCATGGACACACTCAGTCAGGTACCTTAGACCCTCCTATACTTTCCCCAGCGAACATGATCAAGCCCACGTCGCAAAGGGTTGAGGGTTTATCACTGATTCACGGGCCCCCCATTAGCCCAGGAGTCCCTGATTGCAGACATTAATCCGCAGGGATCCGCAGACTTTCGGTCCCAAGCACACAAGGAGATCCGACAGCCGTGCCGTAGGATTTCAACCAATGAAAGGTCCAATCTCTCTGAATTGGCCTTTACCTTTCTGTTCTCGCGACTCGTCAGACAGGGTGATGTTTACTTATGAAGGGCAAGCGTTGGGGTATTGGTGTTTGCGATTTGTGAATTGTTCCCTTGCAGAGCTCCGCTGGGGATATGTTGATGTTTTTACTAGTGTTCATTCAGCGTGAGGAAATTGACAGACCCAAACCCAGGGACATTAACTCTGGTAGGGATGGGTTCCATAACCAGCTTTAACCACCTGGAGAATTGGTTCTGAATGTGGATGTTGGGATCTGTTCCTGTTGTATACAACCTGTTCCTGTTGTATACAACCATATTGATCTAGACTCTAGCTTCAGGTAAACACGAGAACAGGTGATTTAGCCAAATCACTATACCTCTGGAGCGTTTTGAGTCCCAAATCCAATGTGCTCAAGTTCAAGATGAATTATCAATCCCTAGGGCTTAGTCTAAAGCAAGTCATAACCTCTTTCTTGAGTCTTAGTTCCTTAGTCTAGAGTGGCAGGGTCTACATCAATTATTTAACTAGTGAAACATTGTATAATGACTAGATGAATGTTGTCCCTAAATGCTTTGTTATTTCTTATGCTTTCTTTGTCATAAAATGTTTACATATAGGCTACTAGCTGTAATACAGTTACCAGAAGGGTTCAATTTTGTCCAAACAAAATGTAAAAAAAAACTTGCATTTGCCAGGTTATTACTTGGTGTAGCAGTTCTGGATCTACCATTGAAGACATCATGGTCAGGTTTTCTGTACTTTTTTGTTGTTATTTTATATTTTAAAGTAGAATAAAGCACATTTTGTGTAAAATGTGAGATCAACGCCTGCTTGCATGACTTCTGTCATGATGACATGTTTTGTGACGTAAATTTCCAAGAGATCTAGCTATAGTTGAAAAGGGTGATAATTAGCAAGCTAGCTTCATGTTGATGTACAAAAGTTTTGAGAATGACACGTATTGGTTTACACAAAGTCTGCTGCCGCAGTGTTTTTAGATTTTTTTGTCAGATGCTACTATGGTATACTGAAGTATTATTTCTAGCATTTCAAGTGTCAAAGGCAATTATTGGACATTTGGAGAATGCCATTAAACCTTAAAGGTCTAAGGCCTTCTTGGGATATCAAAATCCGCCAGACACTATCTTGACCTTTTGACCTCTTAGGAGGGCATCCTTTATATTATAGTGTGGATTCTCAAAACCCTTAACTAGAAGAAGGAAGAATAGATAAAATTGTTTGAGAAGACTCCATGATTATATTTGTGAAAATGTGTGAAGATAATATAAAAACGTATGTTGACATGTAGTGGTTTTTATTGAGTAACACATAGTATACTACAACAGGTAGGCTGATTGATTTCACATTTGGAATTCCCCAGGGGTTCACAACCACTATAAGTTTTTAATTGTATTGAATTATTTCTTTCAAAAACTGTAAAATATCAACCAAAATTGTCGATTTTGCGTCCCTGTATCAGTGGGGTGGAACACTTCATACAAAAATCAAAGATTAGATTTAATTCTGGGAGATATGAATAGAAATGTAACCGGTGTGCTTTTCGTCAGGCCTTTCAGGGTTAAGTACATTCTAAGAGTCAATATTTGCAGTGTTGACTCTTCTTCTTTAAGACCTCTGGAATTTGCCCTGGCATGCTGTCAATGAACTTCTGGGCCACATCCTGACTGATAGCTGCCCATTCTTGCATAATCAATGCTTGGAGAGTGTCAGAATATGTGGGGTTATGTTTGTCACCCTGCCTCTTGAGAATTGACCACACGTTTATCAATGCCATTAAGGTCTGGAGAGATTCCTGGCAATGTCAATGTTTTGTTCCCCGAGCCACTTGGCTATCACTTTTGCCTTATGCTAAGGTGCTCCATCATGCTGGTGAAGGCATTGTTCTTCACCAAACTGTTCTTGGGTAGTTGGGAGAAGTTGCTCTTGGAGGATGTTGTGGTACCATTGATGGCTGTGTTCATAGGCAAAAATATGAGTGAACTTATTCCCTTGGCTGAGAAGCAACCCCACACAAGAATGGTCTCAGTATGCTATACTGTTGGCATGACACAGAACTGATGGATACGTTCACCTTTTCTTTTCCGAACAAGCTTTTTTCTGGATGCTCCAAACAATCGGAAAGGGATTTTATCAGAGACAATTACTTCACGCCAATCCTCAGCCGTCAAATCCCTGTACCTTTTGCACAATATCAGTCTGGCTTCTTTGCTCCCTTTCTTGACACCAGGCCATCATCCAAAAGTCTTAGTTTCACTGTGCGTGCAGATGCACTCAAACATGCCTGTTGCCATTCCTGAGCAAACTCTGCACTGGTGGTGCCTCGATCCCGCAGCTTAATCTACTATAGAAGACAGGTCTGGCGCTTGCTGGACTTTTTTAGGCGCCCAGATGCCTTCTTCACAACAATTGAACCTCTCTCCTTAAAGTTGTTGATGATCTGATAAATGGTAGATTTAGGTGCAATCTTACTAGCAGCAATATCCATGGCTGTGAAGTCCTTTTTGTGCAAAGTAATAATGACTGCACAGGTTTCCTTGCAGGTAATCATGGTTAATAGAGGAAGAACAATGAAATCAAGCCCCACACTCCTTTTATAGCTTCTGTTTTTATAACTCAATTAGCATGACTAAGTGAACTCCAGACTTGTCCTCGTCAACACTCTGTCAGCTGGTCTTTTTGCGGCAGGGCTGAAATACAGTGGAAATGTTTTTTGGGGGGATTAAGTTAATTTTCATGGCAAAAAGGGACTTTGCAATTAATTGCAATTAATCTAATCATGACATTCTGAAGTATATGCAACTTGCCGTCATAAGTACTGATGCAGCAGACCTTGTGAAATGAATGTTTGTGTCATTTTCAAAACTTTTGGCCACAGCTGTACATTGATCCTAAAATCATTAAAACTGGGATGTGGACTGTAAAGTATGCCAGTCAAATACAAGGGTAGAATAAGGTGAAAAGAGTTTATGTTTATATGACCCTTTTGTGAGTTTCCTTTTGTGACTGATACAAACAAAAATGGAAAGATACAGCCAAACCAAGAAAAACTTTGGAAAGGCAACCGACACAGGAGAGACATACAAAAAGAAAGAAAGAGAAATGGTGAGGTGATGGGCGAGAGAGAAATGTAGCGTAGGTACTTCAAACATGCTGAATTTGTCCTAGGTCATTGGAAACTGAAGGGACTACTAGGTTCAGCCAATACATTAATCTTTGTTGGTGAAAACTGCTTTTATATGTTAAAGAGGTTACGTAGGGTGAGAATTTGTGCAAATGGGTTTCACAGACAAAAAGTGAGCAGTTGTGTGATATATCAGCATACTTTTGTGTTCAGAGGTTTTAAGCATTTTAAGAATGTGGGTATTTTTTAGAACATATTCAAACGCTTTAAATGCTCTTCCTGATACATATTTCAATGTTTAGAAAGATGTTTGTACAATCTACATCTCACATGCAGTAGAACATGGTTATCATTTTGAAAATATCTGAGACAGAAAATGACAGGCAGCAAAAAGCCTAGCTTTTTGACTTGCCCATACAGAAATCCCAAATGAACAGTCTCTCTTTTAATATCACCATTGTAATAAATCTTCCAATGTTTTTCTTGGGAGAGTTTTGTATTCATTCAAATGAAGAAAAGAACAGAAGTGGTTCTCTGGGCTAGAATTACAATTTGAGCAAAATGTATAAAGGCTATGAAGTTTTCTCAATAATATTTTGTTATGGGATCACGTATTCAACTTACATAGAGTAGAGGTTTCAGGCATTCATGTTCAATTAAAGTCTGGTTTGTGCAAAGTTAACATGTACGATTGTTTTTAGATGTATTTGTTTAGTTTTGCAATTTCATATTTCATTGTAGGACAGTGCCCTCCATATAAAACACATTTAACAGATGAATACCGGGAGGAAAAACCTTTATTGAATCAATTTTGAAATAAGGCTGTAACATAACAAAATGTGGAAAAAGTGAGGTGCCGTGAATACTTTCCGGATGCACTGTATATTTCTGTCTGTTTTAACACTTATTTTAACAACAGAGTTCTATCTTCCCATTTGATGATAGTTTTGAGACATTTGGCCCACAGGCGTTTTTAACTGATCAAGTTTTTCCTGTTGTATTGATTGTTTGTATGTAAATGTGCAGTCTCAGTTCTATCTGTTGCTTTTGCCAATTGAATCTGCAACTCTGTACGCATGATCCTACCTAAAAACTGGGGCACTGTCTATGAAAGAGAAGCAGGGGATTTGGATGCTAAAATAAAACAAAGGGGTCAAATACTTATTTCACTGAGTAAAATGCAAATCAATTTATAACTAACTTGAAATGGATTTTCAAGGATTTCATGGATTTCATGGATTTTTTTTGTTGTTTTTCAGTCTCTCTCAAATAAATCTGCCATTTAAAGTTATAGACTGATCATTTCTTTGTCAGTGTGCAAACGTACAAAATCAGCAGGGGATCAAAAATGTATTCCTCCACTGTATGTTTGTCAAACCAGTTACCTACTAATGTTCACATATGGTCTCAGTAACTCATAAAGGCTTAATACATACAAAGACATGTATACAGATATTTTTAGTAGTCAGGGGCAATAGAAAAAGCCAAAAATGAAACTATGCTATTTTCTCTGGTGCCAAGTATAAACGACTACAATATGTTAACAACTGTTGAGTGTTTGCAGAAAGGCATAGTAAATACATGTTCAGTATATATGGGTGGATTTCATAGCAGGTGTAAAAAGTTAGTTTTGAAACCAAAACACAGGACTGGAATCGGAAACCAAAATTTGTTTTCAAACGATACCCGTCACTAGTTGTGATTGTTATATTCGGGAGTCAGGGCCGTGTTCACAGGCAGATGGGAGGTAGCCTTTAAATGTCAGGCTTAGAGGAAGTAAGTCGAGGGTGAAGCAGCTAGCAAGGCACTGCTCTGTGAGCCTTGTGGAGGTGTTATCTGTAACCGTAGGTGTTTTTGCATACCATGAATGTAATGTCTTTATTTGAGCCCCTTTTTGATTTGTACATTTGATATGTGGTCTCAAATAAGTATTTAATCTATGTGTTGGAGGTAACAGGAGAATACAACGATTCTCAAATAGATTTTATTAATTGTATTGACTTTGCGGTCATTGCAGCCTCTATCTGTTTTTAATTATTAATTTCAGGGAGTTTGTTATTGCATTCACTAGGAGTCTTCAGCGTTTCCCTTCTCTATGGAAATTGAATCTCTTCTCTGGTGGCGCTAAGAAAGGCAGTTTGGTTCCTAATGGATTGAGTGCATATTTAATGCTCCAATTGCTCCTCGGGGTGGGTGCAGCTTAGCCAAGGAATTATCCTACCGCCTTGAAAGATGAGAGCAGAGAATGGAGCCTGAAAGAAATCTCCCTCTCTTCCACTCTCAATCTTCCTCTCTTTCTCTATATATCTTCCACCATCTCCACCCCCCCCCCTCCCAAAAAGCTCCCTCTGTTACACTCTTTCTGACTCGCTCACTATTCCTCTCTATCTCCCTCCCTCTCTTTCAGAGGTAATTTTCTCAGTTACGTGCAATTTAATTGACTGACCATGATTCTATAGTCTAGAATTGTGCTGCATTAAGGTTATCTATGGCAAATGGACTGTAACAGAAGTCATGATATACCTTTCAACTATTTGTATGCATTGATTTATAAATTGAAATCCGGGTTGGCATGGTGACTCTACATCCTAATGCGTATTTTAGGATGTAGACTCACAGAACCTGATTAATTGGTATAGGCACCATGGCAACAATTGAGAATTACAATAATTTATTTGTACTTTACATACTCTTTGAACTTAACTTAATGAAGAGGAGCTTCCAGCAAAATAACTATCATGGTTTAATGCAAAAATAGCCTTTGTTTCAGGTAACACACTCAAAATAAGCACAGTAAACATAAAATATTACCATTTCACAGAGACTATAAACAAATCCGAGGTAACTGGACTTATAATCTGCATTTCAGAATCAATGTTTGACTAGACCATTTCCATCGTAATTGTAGATAGGTTAACCTGATTGACACGAAATTAAATGTATTCAGAGAGAAATTATGTCAAAGTTGTAACTCTACAAACATTTGTCTGTTTTTTTTCATTAATATATACATATATATTAGGGCTGGGGGAGTTAACGCGCTAATCTTTTTGCTATTGCTTTATTTTAGTTATTCTGCCGCACGTCAAAAATGCAATTAATCACAGCAAATTGTGTGATTAATAAGTAAAACATTTTCATCGATTCCCAGCCCTAATATATATATATATATTTAGGAGATATATATCCTCAGTAAGTAGTAAGGCCATGATGAACACAGCGCATGTAGAGTTTTTGTCGTGAAGTTTCTCGCAGCGGGTACTTTGTTAGGCACAAAGTATTTGTATGACTCAATGGTTTTGGTCTTGAGTGCCTTAAACAGACTGCCTTGAAAGATGCGGTGTCTGGGGTGGGCAGTGTAGGCTATGATCTCACCTGCACTTTCCCTTAACCTAGAGGGAGGGCAGACGACAGGCAATTACCTTCTCCAGCGACCGGACGATGTGCCGCAGCCTGCTGTTAGAGTGGGTAGTGGCATACCCTAACAAGATGCTGGTGGAGGTGAAGATGTGATCTTTATTTAACACGTCCAACAAAGCAGGGATGTATTCCTTTTTCACCTTTCCACATTTCAGTACATTGTGCTTGCTGTGCTTCTCCGGCACTCCAGTTACTCTCCTACTCTAGAAATGTAAGTTGCACTGCGACAAGCCAGGTGTTACGTAATTCTTCAAATTGACAGTACCGCTTATTGTATTATATAAACATTTTATGTACTCATTTTCTTTGGCGTGGGGTGTTAATGGTGGAATAGAGACAGAGGGAAAGATCCTGAGATATGAGAAGAGAATCTGCAAGCCGTAGGCCGAACCTTTGCTGCCGTGTTATGACATCTGCTTCCACTGCCTGACTACCTCGGGCCACATGAAGTCTGAGAGAGGTTGGAATCGTATTCTTTTTCGTCTCTCCGATTGTGTCTGTTTGTCACCACCAATCGAATCGAATCATTATCTTATTTTCATAGTAAATACTGTACATCCCGTGTCCCTTAAAGAAGATATAGATCAGTCTGAATGTTTCTTGGCTGTTCATTTACCGTTCAATTCCACAACGACAGTGCTGTTTGACAGTATCAAAATGTACCTATGGCAGAGCATTATTGTAGATTGAACATGTAGGATCCTTTTGGTCACTTGGTACAAATGTGCCAGTCAAAGACCACAAGTGAGGAGCCACACGGATAGGAACTGATAGATAACTAGGCACACAAACTAAATTCAAACAAAACAAAACATTTCTTCAACACTTTTGACAGATAAAGTTGGTGTAACCGGATTTAACAAATGACACAAACAGTATATTGTAAAATCATGTATTTGTTGAAAATCAGCAAAAATGTAATTTCAGTCCAGAAAGCTATACTTTAAGCCCTAGCTTCAATACCTAGTTGCTTTCTTTGCTGAAATAATGTCAAGCCTAAGCAACTCTGCACAAGTAACTTTGCTGCTTCTTCCAAATCAACCATCATCAGATTTAAGTATAAAATAAAACAAATGTAACTTTCTTTATTGGTTTGTTATCAGGTGGCAGCATTCAGGCAGTAGTTAGCCTAGCAGTTATGTCATCTAACTTGTAATCAAAGGATACTAGATTGACTCCCTACCTAGCAAGGGGAAACATGGTAATTTTTTCCCTGAACATAGGATGGATGAGCCTAAATGCCTAAAATGTACATTTCATTTTTAAAAGCGAATGACCCTATTTGGATAAATATATGGATGAAATAAATGATTCAGATATGGCTCTGAAGTCCGGTTAGACCATAAATCACTTCTTGTGGCATTCAGAGTACAGATGTGGAATTGTGACATTAAAAAAACATTTGCGCCTAGGCAACTCATAGTATCAGCTATTCTCCACATTCTATCAAACCCAGAACATTCCACCATTTTAAGGGAAGCCTTGTCCATGGCCATGTAAAATGTAATTCCACTCATAACATTTAGCCAATGCTTCGTCCTGTCATATGGGCCACCTGTCATTTGTTTTGCCTGCGTAGCGGTTGCTGAGGCACTCACAGGAGCTCTTCGTAACGTCTGAATGTTAGCGTGCTCTTTCTGGTGTTTTCAATGCAAACGGTTCAGAAGATTTGTAGCGTTCCCATCTGAGGCTTGGACTGTATCTTTGCAAATGTTGCAAATTACAGTGGTGTGCGATGTAATCGCGCAGCAAAAGTCCCAAGTATTTCCAATATTACCGAGGTCCATTTTTGGGGGATCCAACTCTTTAGTGGTGTCAGCCATGCCGTAATGTGGTTAAATGAAAAGTGGTACACAAAATCCAAGGCATGACAACCCACTCTTTGCCTTTATTGATTTATATGTGTCTTTTACTGAATGCACGAATCAGACTGGCGGATTGGTTTAAAATTGGCCAGCAGTCGTTTAACAGTAGGAATGAAAGTGTACTGCGTTGAATTCCAAACAAGCCCTGCTGCCCTGTGCACTTTATTTGAGTGCCCTCCTTAATAATTTGTTGTTTATATAGCTCTGAAGTGGCTGCTACATGTTCATTCGTTTGCCTGGAAATAATGGAGGTAGATCACATTTGGTTGTCCAACAGGCAAGCGATCCTAGCCAATCATTAAAGCAACCTCTGTGATCAGTTATATGCGAGCGTAATAATGGTGTAGTCAAAATAGAAATATGTCTCCCAAGCTTCCTGAATCGGAAGTTTAGCCTTTCCCGCTGCACACATCTCCCCTATCTGGTAGAGATGTTGCTGTCATCTTTGCGTCCTTAATGGCCACTTGCTACGATAAACGCGACGTAAAGTTTCTTAGGTTGCACTGAAGGGAATTTAGTATTTAAAAAGGGAATTCTTAAATAATATACTGTTGCTTTACTAGTAGTCTGACTACCAGTACTGCGCTACCCCCAACCAGGGCCGGCTCTAGGCATAAGCAACATAAGTGGCCGCTTAGGGCCTTCAACTGCCTTGGGGCCCTGGACAGCTATTGAGCCACGGACCACTAAAGGAGAGGGGGCCCCCAAATCAACTTTTTCTTAGGGCCCCCAAAAGGCTTGGGCCAGCACTGCCCCAAAACGTAACAGCATTAAGGTTAGGGTGTTTTTTTCTCAAGTGTTCACACATGTTTGTTATTTGAGTTTATTAATCTGACGAATGAGCAGAGTTGTTAAAACATCACCCTGTGCCCTGAGCTGCATTTCAGGGCACCTTTGTAACGCAGGCAAATTATCTGGTTCAATATGGAATATTGTGGTTGACTTAAATGTGGGATTTTGGCCAGATTCCCACTACATCAAAGCTTTATGGGTGGTGTGAGGTTTTTCTGTTCAACTGCAGTGTTTTTGCCTAACATGGCTTTTGGCAATGTGGCCAAACAATTCCACCATTGACTCATCTGTCCAGAGCACATTGTTCCAGTAGTTTTGGTCTTTACTAAGGGGATTTCGGTGAAACATTAGTCACGTCTTGATTTTTTTTAAAGAGGCTTATTGCTTCCCGACTTCCCACAAAGGCCATGTTTGTGCAGTCTTTCTAATGGTTGACTCATGCAGTTTGACATTGATTGTGGAAGGAAAAGCCTGCAGATCTCTTGATATTACCCTGGGGTGGTTTCAGACATCTTTGAGCTTCTTTCCATCAGCTCTTGGGCTGGTTTGGTTGAATGAACTGTCCTACTTTCATTGCCAGTGGTAGGGGTATTTGAGTCGATGATCAATAGTTTTATTCAAATTGCCTAGACTCGTTGACAGATTTGCGTCAAAGTTGTCAGTTGTCGCATGTCACCCTTTTGAGGTAACGTGGGATACTGTTCCAACAGATTCTCCCTGTGGCTACTGGGATCTAAACACAATGTCCCACAATTTTCTGTCCTGATGACTAAGCTCAGATTGCTGGCTTCAGAACTGTCCAATATGTTAGCCGATATGGCTAACTGGGTGACTGTCACTGAAATTGCAAGAGAATAACTGCCGATGAGAAACCACACATAAACATCCTAAGTGATATATTCTAATGAATAACTTGTTTGGTAAAATACAGGGCCCGGTATCCATCAATCAGTGACTTGTGTGACCTATGCCTTAGCCGGCCAGGGCTATGGGTGCTCTGCATGGCTCTCAGAACTCTGAGGGGATGGAAGCAATAGCATTGGATAACTCTGGATAACACACTCAATATGTGTCAGAGGCTGCAGGAACCTTTGTAATGAGAGCAGTGGGGAGCAAAGGAGTCTGCAAGCTTGGCTGGAGGCTCCTCTGGAAGTGAGATGCAGGGAGAAAAGAGGAAGGGGAAATGAAGAATCTGTGCCGGGGAGAAACTAACGTAAGAGGAGGAGACAGATGGACAGGCACCAAACCCGCAGTGCTGACAGGAAGTGTAGCAGGAAAACGGGTTGTTAGGGACAATGGTGGAAAAACGGTGCCTTGTTTGTGTTTTAGTTATTTGTATGCCATTGCGTTATGGCGCCGTTTGTTTTCTTGGAACCATACGTAAGTTATTATGTTGAATGGATGGGATAAAAGGGGGACATTTACAGCAAGGCTCCTACTTTTGCTATCCAGCCAATAAACCGTCGCTGTGTCTTCATGAGGGGAAGGCTTAGGGCGGTGGCATTATGGTTCTCCTCGTTGACCATGAGGGTTCCTGCGCACGCCCGTCCCAGTGACCGGTTCCCTCCTCCCCCCAATTCATTTAAACTCATTCATCCAAATGAATAAAGTGACTATTAAGCGATTGGCGGAGGATCGCCGGGGAGTTGTGTGTGAGATCCACTGTGATTTTGAAAGGGAGTTAAGTCCCCGCTGGAAGCATTGGCAGGCTCAATCTCTCCCCCTTCCACTCGCCGGGGAGTTATCTCCATGGAGGTTCAAGCCACGGTTAATGCAAACACAATGCCCGCCCTGTTGTTTGGGCCTTTGTGGGAGCCGTATAGGATGTTGTTGTGTTTCGAATGGGACTGAGTTATGAAATGATAATGTAATGTCTGCCTATTGCACTCACCCGCCTCTCATAACAGAAGTAAATCTAACTCGGTACCTGCTATGTATGCTTATAGATCTATGGATAGTGATGTGGACACTTGTTTTTTAGGATATGAAATGTTGATGGAAACTAGGACTGTCTTGTTCTTACTATAATTCACTTGGATTTCCAGTTAAAGTTGCTGACACTCTTACACCATAAAATATCATGCTCACATGGGGCTGTTTGTAATGGGAGTTGTTAAAGGTTCAAGTCTGGGCTCTGACGGGGCCAATCAAGGACATTCACCAACTTGTCCCAGGGCCAATCAAGGACATTCACCAACTTGTCCCAGGGCCAATCCTGTGCCGTCTTGGCTGTAATCTATGGGTCATTGCTCTGTTGGAAAGGTGAGCATATGCCCCCGTCTGAGGTCTTTGGAAGCAGGGTCTGTCTTCATTCATCTTTCCTTCGTTCCTGACTCTCCCAGTCCATGCTGCAGAACAACATCCCCACAAACGAAGCTGTCATTACCATGCAGCACTGTTGGGATGTTATTGGCCGGGTAATTAGCACTGCCTAGTTTCCTCTAGGTGTGGCGCTGAGCCTTCAGGCCAAACACTTAAACGCGGTGTCATCAGACTGGAGAATCGTGTGGTTTGAGTGTCTTTGAAGTGTTTTTAGCAAACTTCATTTGGGTTGTCATGGCCACTCTCCTGATTATTGTGCTGCCTTATTGTGGAAGGTTTTCTCCTATCTCCACAAAGGAGTTGTGTATTCCTTCGACCTCATGCCTTGGTTTTTGGTTTTCATGCACTGTGGGACCTTATGCAGACAGATTTGTGCCTTTTCAAATCATGTCCAATCAATTAAATGTACTACTGTTGGACTCAGTTGGAGGTTGTAGAAAAGTTCTGGAAACAGGATGTCCCTGATCTTAATATCAAGTGTCGGAGCAAAGGGGTCTGAATACTTACGTCATTGCAATCTCTCTATGTTATGCCATTAAAAATATACAGAAAATATTGAAAAACCGGTTTTTGCTTTGTGATTATGGGGTATGGTGTGTACTTTGATGAATGTAAATGCATTGTAAATGCATAAAATGGAAAACATTAAGGGATCTGGATAATTTCTAATCCTCATTGTGTACATCTATATATACTTTTGTGTAACATCAGATATCAATCTGTCCAACTAGGAAGCTTAAGGTATTGATAATCAATGTCACCTGTTTTGGTTCGAATGAAAGTGACAACAGGTGCACTGGAGAGGCAACAGCAACACAACCCCAAAAAAGGAAATGTTTTTTTGGGTAGTGACCATAGAACACCAGATCTTGGGAGACCTGTCTTGGGAGGCATACCCTAGGAGCATCGCAAAGACCTCCACATGCTAGCCAAAATTGCTGTTAGGTACCGGGAAGATATCCTCAGACCCATCGTCAGCCCTTGCGCTGGTGCAATGGGCCATGGGTTCTTCTGGGACATTATGTATCTGTGCATCTGCCACTGCCTAGTAGACTTTCCAGGAGCTCAATGATGCCCTGATCCAGGTCTGGGAGGAGATCCCCCAGGACACCACCCACCATCTCATCAGGAGCATGCCCAGATATTGTCGGGAGTGTGTACAGGCGCATGGGGCCATACGCACTATTGAGTTTAATTGCACTAGAAAATATACAGAGATTAAATACCACGCAGTGTTCTTAAGAAATTTACTAAATGAAAATATATTTAAATTCTAAAGTACAGATACTCCACAAAATTCATAACTCAATATGGCAGTGGGTCTTCAAATATACGACTTACATATAAATCATGTAGCTAAGATTCAGTTGGCTCCATTGGCTAAACATAAAGATTAGTCTTTGTTTAAAAGAAAAGTATACTACATTATACAAACATGCGTTGCTCAAGAAAGTCTGTACCAAAAATCAGTATATCCACTGGTTTAGCTCTGAATTGTCTGAGCTAATCTAGTGGGAATATCTGCTGTGTTGCATAGCTACAGCCTCCGGAAACCTCTCTGATGGGCAACTCTTTAGGAAATCAAAGAGTCAGTGCACACAACATTTAGGAAAACATAGGCAAGATGTACTAGCATCAATTTGATACCAGTGGTTTGGATCCTAAACAGCTCTGGTACACCATACTATGTATGGAGGAACATATTCATTGTTTCCTATAGTAATTATCTGAGAACATAGTCTCTACTGACAAATCAAAAAATGTTGAAAAATTCAACAGTCACTTTTTCAACATTGGCCATGCATTCGAATATGCTGTGTTTACTCCTGCGGCCAGAACTGCTCAATACACCCCTTGTTTTTCCTTTCAAACTGTACAGGTTAAGAAAAAGTGATACGCTGGACTTGCTTAGTATAGACTGTTATATCTTAATACAGCCCTGGTTGTCTACAGTTAATAATGCCTGGTCAAGATATTGTTAAACCAACATCTGAGTAAAACGCAAATCAATTTATAACTTATTTGAAATGCGTTTGTGTTGTTGTTTATCTGTCTCTCAATGACAATCCCATAAATGTTTTGACTGATAATTGCTGCTGTCTATAGCTCTTACTGTATCTATTGGTGTTGTTCAGGTTTCAGTTGTTTGGGCCATTCTGTGTATACATTTTTTTTGAGTAACATCCTCATTTACCTTGTAGTATTCTGGATATACAGTCTTGTGAACAAATTAGGACCCCAACAAATATTTAGTTTTTTTTAAGAAATATAGACATATCAATATTTTATCTTCTTTCCTACAATATCTATAGATAAAGGTGATGTAAATGAACCAAAACATTGCAATTTTAAACATATTTCTTTTTTAACAAAAGATTAACAAAGATACTACTTCCTACTGAGGAAAAAGTTAGGACATTCTAGGCCCTGATAGCTGGTATTGCCCCCTTTGGCAGAAATAACCGCAATAAGACGTTTCCTATAACTATCTACCAATCTCTGACAGGGAGAACGTTTTTCCCACTTCTCATTGCAGATTTTTTTCCGCTGTGTGATGTTTGAGGTGTTTCTTGCATGCACAGCTCGTTTCAAATCACCCCACAGCATCTCAATAAGATTAAGATCCAGGCTTCGACTTGGCCATTCCATTATTTTTATGAGATACCAGAGTATCCACCTGTGATTTCTGTTGATTAGCAGTTGGTATATGTGATTGCATTATATTCTACTCCTACAATTTTGATTTGGTTCAACTGCTTTATTCTTTTTTAGGTGTGTATATTTTTGTAATGATTATTAGGCCAACCCTGACGTACTTGGATCCGGGTGAGCTTGTGTTTTAAAATTGTACTTGGGACAGGCTGAGTTGGGGCTTGCTGCCCAGTATAAGAAAATAATTTTCTGTGTGACTGCCACAAAGATAAACTTTTCTTTCTTTGCAGTTGCAGACAGAGGCTGCAGATATGTTGTAGTGCACTGTCCATGGTGCTAAAGGTGCAATATGGAGAACATGTAATAATCCCAGGATTACATCAAGTCAATTAGACCTCAGGTATGTATCTCTGTTCAGCTAGGAAGCATACAAGGTAATTAGAGAAATGCAAAACTAGAGAACAATCAGTCAAGAAGACTAAGCAGACTGCAATTCTCTGTGGCCACCACTTGAAAAACGCAAAAATGTTTGGGGGTTGTCTTGTTGTTGCCTCTCCAGTGCACCTGTTGTCACTTTCATTTGCACCAAAACAGGTGACACTAATTCACAATTGCTTATGCTTCCTAAATGTGGTTTTAAACATATTTACACCCTTTAAATTTATATTTTGTAAAGCTTATGTAGATAAAAACTAGCCAATTCCCTGTAAAGTCTGACAAGGTTGCCTCACATAGATCTTGGACCAATCTTCCATGCAGCATGTTTAGAGATCCTTGACAGTCTTAGGTTTGTGCTTGTGGACAGCCCTCTTTAACTCAGACTAGTTTTTAAATGGTGTCAATGGTTTTTGTCTTAAATAAACTGGTACGTAGTGGGGATTATCATTCATTCTTAACAAGTGCCCCTGGACTAATCGTAACTAAACAGCTTTGATCCCCCATAATATCATGTGGATGTCAGGGGATTTTCCTTGCAGTATCAGACCCCTTTTGTTGCCAAACAATGTTGATGGTGTGCATGGCCAAAACGTTTTACTTTTGTCTCACCGGATCACAGCACATTCTTTGCCTCCCTCATCATACTTTCCATTGCTTGGTTGCAACCATAACCTCCTAACCCAGACTTGTTGGTGAGTTAGTTCAATTTTCAACCATGTATGTATTGTTTAAACTGTGTGAATTTGTGAAATGGATACATGTAACAGAAGCAGCTGTTTAAGTTTGCAAACATTTCTAAACATCTTTTTTTTCTTGCTTGTAATGTGACATTTGTTGTGGTTTATGAGGGGGAAAACAAATGAATACATTTTATAATAAGGCTAATAAAGTAAAGAAATTGGTTGAACTGAATACTTTCTAAATAAAAAGTAAGCTGTCTGTTCTGAGAGTGAAAATAAAAATAGATGGACCCTTTTATTTTATTTTTAACAGTGTAAATATATAATTGCCGTAAGAATTTAATTTATGGTTCTGCTTGCATTATAGCACGTTCATTACTTTTTACACCACGACACAACACATCTGTTTTGGGGAATAGGCTATATACAATGTTGTTAAAACAGGCTTTGATAGTCTTCCTTTTAACGTTTTCAATTTGAAAAGGCCTCTGAAAGCAAAAGTACTGGTATTCTACATGAATTATTATGTTGACGAGTCTATAACATGGTGTTCAGTTCCTTGTTGCACTTTTCTACACAAAGCAAAAAGCCTATTGAAAGGACATGAATGTGTTTGCTTCTTATGTTGTGGACGGGTGTCAACCTGATCTCACATGAGTGATGGTAATTTGTTTACTGTCTGACTATTTTTAAGAATAAGGTGTATGGCTGTTGGTTCATTGTTTTGACTTTATCACAAACTGCCTTTTATATAAATATGCATACTGTATACTGTACTGACAACTGACACTGAAACAGCAGTAATTAAAAATACCAACTAATTTGTATTTCTTACTAACACTACAATTCTAGATAATATGGATGGAATCTGGCAAAGTCGTTGCTTCTTGCCTGTTGTTTGAGAAATGTTGTTATCTCAAAATGCCAGAGGGCAACTCAAAATTATAATGAGTCACAGAAATGGATGCACCTGCAGACAATTTGGGAGGCAGCTTGAATTCACGATGAATGTGATCACTTGGGAAATTAGCCTTGCTTAAGTAAATGGGATTCGGGGCTGTTGGTGCATCTTGTAATGTTTTTATTCCGTCAGTGTCAGACTTGTTAGGTGTTTGAGAAGAAAAGGGGCTATTATCTATTGCACTCCTGCTCCTTTTAGGGATTTTTATTCTGAGCATACTACTGGATTTGGCTAAATGTATATATTTTTAAGAGGTTGCAGGTATTTTAAGTTATTGGATGACCATAATATGAAAAACATTTTATTTTAATTAACGCTTAGTTTAAGGATTCTTAAGTTTGACATATTATAGGATCTAATGCTGCACTGGCAATAATTGGGTTGCTAATTGAGTAAATCTGTAGGATATTTAAATAAATAGCAAATGTGTAGTTTGACTTTGGTCTCTTCTATTTTGTTTTTACTACATGAGATCACTTTATCTCTGTTTGTATAATTCATTGTTATCCAACCCTTTGTCAAATCCCAATGAAGTTTCCTTCACTAACAGCTAAAAAGCTTCCCATGAAACCATCCCAGGGTTAGCTTCAGCATTTGAGTGCCATCTAGTGTTAAACGTCTAAACCACTGGATCGCCTGAAACAAACAAGATACAATGTTAGAATTCATTTTCTTTTTTTAAAGGCAAATGGATTTAGTAGTTTTTGACTTTGTGTCAAATGTAATGAGTGGCAGGATTTGATTCCCATAATGGCCCTGGTGGTATTTTTGCACAGTACTATATATGATGGATATGAAAGGCATACACAACTTTTGGAAAGGCTAAAATCAAGACAAATCAAGTCAGACCTAATCCATCATTAATTACCACTTGTAACTAAGAATATTTAGGTGAATACAGATGGATAATGTCTCAAAAGAAATGTAGCAAATTTATACCACTATTTTTGCCAGAAGCATTCAAGCCAAGTCAAATTGAGAGGGGCTCTGAATTGGCCATTCTAGGACATTAAGCTTCCTTTTTTTGCTAGATTTTTGTGCCTGGGATCATTTTGGTGTTGCGGAAATGCATCTTTAGCTTCAGCTTTCGAACAGAGGGCAGCAGGGGTTGCGCCCACATATCTTGAAATTGTCCCCTCTATCCTAATCAGAACCTATGTCCTGACATAAGAGAAGCTGCCCCAATGCATGATGCTGCTTGTGTGTTTTGAGTGATTGCTCCAGTAGTTATTTTGGAATTAAGGCCAATAAGTTATCAGACATGTGTTCCCTCATGGTTTAGGAACATGTGAAGTATTTTCTTGCAAACTGTATTTAGTCAGAAACAGCTTCTGTATCATTCCACCCTTCAAATTAGGATAAGTTAATGTCAGATGAAGTCCAATTAAGCCTTTACCAAAACAAAAGATGCATTTTCACTGCAGACTGTTTATAGTCATGTACTATACAAAAGTAATGCAAATCTGTTACAGCAGCCAGCTAGCAGCTTTTTCTTTTAGATGTACTTTTGTTTGAAAGTAAGCTTTTTTTTTTTTTTTTTCAGTATTATGGAAGTCCCCAATCACTGTCATTGACCAACAAGAGACACTGGGGCAGCAGTAACTTAAATATTGACCCAACAAGGGGCAACAAGACACATGGACTAACGAGGCATGACATAGAAACAGGAAAACTAGAACAGAACCACGTGAACATAGAAATATAATGACTGCCATTACAGAACTGGTCACAGGTAAATTAGCAGGCCTTTTAAGAGACTTGTTATAGACAAGCACACTCCATCATTGTTTCTTTGAAATAACCACATTGTGTAGATGAAGCAATCACGTTTTATACAAATTCGATTTTTGTTTACTCATGGACGATGGTTTTATTGTATCATCTGTGCAATGTTTATTGCATAAACCTGTTTATTATATAAATAAATACATTCATTTATTTATCACCTTGTTGACGTACACTACAGGGTATAACACAATAAACAGATGCTTATATTGCAATACATTTCCTTAATCACTACAAAACAAAAGCATCATAGTACACTGGGTCAAAGAACAATGTACGCTGAGGGGAATGGTCTTCTTAATTCATTAAAATACCTAAAAGCTACTGATATAAAATACCAAATGTCTCAGTGGTGCACCTTGGTTAAGAAATGTACCACTGATATGCTAGACAATGCAAATTTAAGTGAGTGAAAGTCCAATTATTGCCTGAACCTTCATCTTTTCCACCATGTTCTCAAGAGGGTTAAACTCTGACCCAATGTTGAGTCAGCTTTTCTCACCAGCTTGGTTGTTTTTTCTGGTTGCTATAACACATTTGTCCTATGAAAATGTATTGGAAACAATTAACTCTAAACTAAAACATGAGTTGCCAAAATGACAAGTTGTATTTACAAAATAACAAGAAATCAACTACTTGCATGAAAATATGCAAGTTGTTATCTCATTAAAAGTTATTTAAATCAATCATCACACAGTGGCGACAAAAATATGAACTATAACTTCCGGTATGCTCCAACATGGTTAACGTCATTAATATGTATGTGCCATTTGTTGATACTATAATTTCAGTATGTACTATAGAAGGCAAGTAAACATATTGACACTGAACAGACTCATTTTTCCCTAAAATTATCACCAAATATAACAGATGCAGAAAAAATGCCCTCAAGCATGAATATCCAGAAACTAAATACGCTTAAGAAATGTATTTTTTGTCCAGAACAAAATCAATCAAACAGTATTCAAATAAATTACACCAACCTAACAAATTACTGTCATATATGTATTATCTTTGTTTAAGAATGACTGACTGTACTGTATACTTTAGTAGTAATAAAATACAGTGGGATATTGCATAATTATCTAAACTAACTATTGCACATGTATACTGCTGATGCCACAGTTGTTCTAATGACATGGATCTGGACCCGCTGGCCAGCCTCAGTCATGGAGGGACATGATTGACAGCATGGTCAGTAATTGTGCCATGAATGTAATCTGAAACTATGTTTTACATTTACATTTGAGTAGATTAGCAGACGCTCCTCTCCAGAGCGACCTACAGTTCGTGCATACATATTAAAAAGCTGGGGAGGACCACGTTGCTCGGCAGTAGTAAGCACACTGTAATCAATGAATTAGTTATGGGCAACAATCTGTGCTGGAAAAGATAATACAGCTGATAAACATAGTAAATCCTTTTTTTATCCTTTTTTCTTAGTTCAAGAAAAATGTAGTTGTGCTCAATGGATTAAAATGGCTATCAGCAAGACCACAGTTAAAAGAATTACAAATAGAACCCAGGGGCAGGTTTTCCAGCCCTAATAGGAAGGACCCAATCCAGGTTCAAGAATCCAAATGCCTAAATCTACCTCAACCTCAAACATAACTACTCTGTAGTGCAGTGTTCTTCTCTAATTTTCCGACTGGGAGCACTTTGTGCGAAAAGTTATCAGTGTGGGCCGCCGCCCGACCAAATAATGGGGGAACGTTATGGGCCTGGCAATGAGGAACACTGCACCAGTGCATTAAAGTATTGTTAATATAGCAATACACCTGCTAGTTACTCAGTCATTAGTCAAAATGTGAACATTTCTCAGGCTTGAGAGTGGACCAAGATCAAGTGTGCACTATTCACACCACTATACAATACGCATTCACCACAGGAAAGAGGCACCCTCCACTGAGGAGCCAAACATTCAAATGTAGCCACTCATCTCACCTTCTCCCCTTCATGAAAACCAAGGGAATAACTGGCCCCCGGATGGGCAGGTGGGAGCGACGGCGTAGCCTCAGTATAGCCTCAGTATAGCCTCAGTATAGCCTCAGTATAGCCTTTCCCATCACTCGAGAGCAGGGCCCAGGCCGCAGCAGCGGAGATAGCGCCACCACTTTCCAATTTCCCGCACAGAGGCTCGACCTTTTTTCCGCTGTCTCCGTTTTCCCCTTTTTATTAATGCTGTGAGTTTGTTTGCCTGTGGTGTTGAGAGTGCCAGGTCCCTGCGGTGGCCCAGGCTCTGGCCTCTCTGCCTGACTGCAATGCTAATTGAAACGGGCTTCCTTCGTGCACTACCTGTGTAATGAGATCCAGACCGGTGAATTGAAGCCTGGTAGTCCTGACAGGGAGCTCTTTCGCCCCGATATTCCAGCGAGGCATCCTAACACTTCATCTCAGCCTTCATCGTTTACTCTTTTAAGACATTTTTCTCCAGCACTCTTTCTGCTGCTTTCTTTTTCTCTGTCTTTTTCTATTAAGTGAGATTGGTAGTAATCTTCTTACCTGTAGTTAATTTTGGTGATACCCTATACATTTGTTGTTGAGATATCAGGGTTAGGATTAGGGCTATTCTAGGCACTGTACTGAGGGGGGGGGGGGGGTTGAGGTTTGTTAGAAACTCCAACTTGGACAACTCACGATGAAGAGTGGGCTGGCCTTCTTTAGCACAAAGTCTTTTAAAAACATATTCAGTAATGTGGCCATACTGAGAGAGCCCATGCTAGACCACCATCCTCTTGTGGCCCTGCACAGCCACAAGAGGTATGGCCACCCCTTTGAGCCTGGTGCCTCTCTAGGTTTCTTCCTACACTCCGGCCCCGTAGGGAGTTTTTCCTAGCCACCGTGCTTCAATCCTTTTGTTGCGTGCTCACTGGGGTTTTAGGCTGGGTGTTTTTGTAAAAGCACTTTGTGACAACTGCTGTTGTAAAAAGGGCTGTATAA
>JACXGK010001447.1:0-39935 GCA_016801125.1 Novumbra hubbsi | reverse complement strand
GACAAATGGAAATGTTGGCCTACAAGCTTGTTACTATCTGTGTCTATGGAATACACAGAGTTGGATTAAATAAAAGAAGGTCTTTGACTCTTTGATCTCAAACTAATTACAATAACAAGAAATGAATTGGTTAAAGGCGACGATAAGCATAAACTCCTAATTTAATGAGTAAGACAAACTAAAACATTTCCCAGTTGGAAATGTAGAGGGGGGAGGGGATTAATATGTCGCCTCCGTGAAGCAATCGTGAAATGTAATCTTGGAGGTCTAATATGATTAGAAGGTAACTTGATGGGTCAATGACTGGGTTTGAATTCAAACTCCTTTCAGGTGTTTATAAAAACATCTCAGAGTAGCTGTCTCTGCCTCTTTTTGTCTGTGCCTGGTGTCTGCTTGCTTCCACTCTTTTCATATCTCGGTCCGTATAAGTCTCTTAAACGTAGCTTTGATAAATGGCCATGTGCCATCCATCTTTCTGATCATGCTTATATCAATGGTTTGTTTAAATACTGTATTGTGATGTAAGCAGTATCGCCTTATTTGTTGTTATCTACTATGTAAAGTAAATAGACAAAGAATTGCCCTTTAAACTATAGTGCCTTGTGTTTGATGTTGTACATTTTCTTAAAAATATATTTTGGTCAGGTTGCTTGATGGAAATTTCTTATCTTTTTTTTCTTTTACTTCATCTAAAAAAAAAAAAGTCTGTTATTCAGAGAGGCGCTTGCATAGCAACAGCATGTCTCTGTTGCTCAGGACTACCAAAGGGTTATGTTGCCCACTTGGAAATCCGTTTTCATTGTTCCTCCAAATTGGACCACAAAGTGTGGATACACTCCGCGTTTTGGTTGGTAGACCAAGGAAGAATGGTAGGAAGTGTCAGCTGTAGAGTCAGTCGTTGAAGATTTAACAATAGGTGTTTGATTCTGTTGAATCCATTTCTCTATATGCATTATATGGTTGCCTTTCGAGTTTGTCGATTGCGGCCGGAATACAAAAGACCACACCAGGCTACTGTTAATGTATTTAGTATTTGAATTTGTTTTCTGCTAAGCTCTCTGAGGTGGGGCTTTTCACAGAGAAAATGAAATTGGGTTGAGTGGTAAAGCCGTTGATCCATAACATTGTGTTGGTCTTCAAAGTGCTCTATCATAACAAAAGCATTAGGGCGAAGATGGCATGCAGTGAATGGCATAAGAAACCTTTCCTAAATGTTACCTGGCATGCACTGTTCCAATACAAAAAGGCTTCCAAAAATACTGTTTACCCTCACTCTGTACAATTGCAGTGGACATGAGTAATTTGGGGTGGTTTACTCCACGTTGTTGGAGAAATGGCTGGAACTTCTGCTGCATTCAGGTCAGAAAATACAAGTCTAAACTGCATGTGGAGTTATTCTGGCAAGCATGAATCCAAGTCGTAACTAATGAGAATTTTAGGAAATAATCTATATCAAGCTGTTCTAATATTTTAACTGCACATAACATCACACATTTCCTATAGACACCTCGTCTCTTAGGTGTTTATCAATCTGCCTTCGTCTATTGTATTGAAGAACAGTTAGTTGCAGTAATGTGGCCTTTGGAAAAAGCCAATTAGTTCCAATTATAGTACACTACCTTTAATGTCTCCCTGGTGGATATCTGCCTCCTGTGTCGTCTGACAGCTAAGGTTTGAAATGCTCTAATTTAGCTGACTGGCTCCCCCTGGGAATGATTGACAGGTACTGTAGCCAGTGGGGGAGGAAAGAAATGATGAAAGAACAGGGGCAGGGTGTAAAGAATTGGAGGAAGAAAGACAACTGAGGGAGTAAGTAAAAAAAGGAGTCTGTGAGTAAAAGTGGGGGGGTGAGGGGGAGGGAAGGCCAGAGGGAAACAATTGTGTGATGAAGCATTGTAGTCCAACACTGGAGGGCTAGTACTCTCTTCTGAGTGAACTAATCTCATCCATATTCATGTGTTTGGAGTTATCTCTGTGTCGAGGACAACATGCGGCTAGCCATGAAGATTGCTTATCGGCCATCTCACACTCTCAGGGAAAAGCAGCGGGGGTCTGTAAAACATCATCTTACACAGTGTGCGTGTGTGTTTGTGAGTGTAAAAGTTCAGCCATTTCAGAAATATTCTGCATTGCATTTAAGCGTAGCCTTTTGGACACATTTTTATTGTGTTGCCATTGTTTAGAAAATATGTGACTATTTTCAACAAATAGGTTAAATAGCCACCCCAAGAAATACATGAATTTAGTCTATATAATACAAGGCCCAACCGAAAGTTTACCTCAACCTATACTGGAGAGTGCATGGAACCGAGGAAAACTTATGGTTGATTGTTTTGCCCCTGAACAGAATGAAACATTTAGCTTTTTGCCGTAATACGACAGAACTAGTTTATGAGATGCAATTAGGGCTGTATATGAAGGTTAACAGTAAAACTTCGGAATCCACATCAAAATATAATTGTTTTTTGATACACTTAGTTTTTTTTATTGGTTTTATTATTGATAATTTTAACCAGGTTAATAAATGTAGTTCCAGCGAAAAGGCAATTGTTTTGTTCCCCTGTTTTGGAATAATGAATGACACCATCCTTACAATTTAGAATTTCCTCAAGACATTAATAACAGTCTTTAATAACATTCGAAGTGCCACATTCATGGGGTAAAAAAAATCGAGAAAATATTATTGTTATATGCGTGATTAATAACTTTCTGTGATAGTGTTTTGAATTGCTTACTGTTTTGAATTTAGTAAGTCTATACCCTACCAGAAATGTTAAGGACTAAGTTAAGGTAGTTACCTTTCACCCAAAACAGACTTGTAAATTTACTGTTCAAATTTGTTTTTGCCTTTCAGATTATATACTGCAGAAGATTTGTATGTACTGTATCGTGGGTTTATTGGAAGAGTAGCTTCTACCTAGGTAGGAACTAGTAGGCATCCTTATAAAAAACTAAAATAATGCAAAAAACAAAACATTTAATGCATGCATGTAAAAAAATATTGCTTAGTTGTTGTCTCAACTAAGCAATATATCACATTACATCTTGCTCACAATGTAATCAGGGGAAATATTTTTGTCCTGGTGAACTCTGAGTAGGTTTTGTTTGTATCTACCTGGCTGAGGGAGCAAAATGTTGGTTTAAGGCCCTGCTACATATTATTGGAAGGTTCTTTTATTGCTTTTGTAGTAATAATGCATAAACCTTAAGGTACCCCAATTCTAACACTATGCAAAATAATGATATGCCTAATCACTAAACCAGAAATAAAATTCTCCTTAGTGTGGAGTTGCCAAAAAGTCTTGTGGGGATATATTTGTTACGCTTAAGGTGAATACATACACACACACAGCTAAAAAGGGTATGTGTGCAACTTAGTCACTACCCATACATAGACTAATTGCTTATGTTTTTATCAACGTAGGTGTTTTTTGGGATCCAAAGCAATATAATTGGCTATTTTGATAAAGGATCTTAGGGTACTGGGCGATGGCCTTGGTAAATTTGGCACCCCCTTAAGTCCAAAAGTACTTGTTCCCAAAATCCTGAAAATGCTTTCCTGATAGCCACACATCCCAAATAAAATGCATGGTTGAATGAATAAATGTTCATTTGAAAGGCAGGTACAGTGTAGCGTTTTCATCAGAAGCAATAGATTGGAAGATTGTGTTATTCAAACTTGCTTACAAAGGCAATAGGTGTTAACTTTCTTGCGTGACAGAAACGAAGATTTTGTACTTTCCAAGTTGTGTGATTCAATGTAGCAACAGTTTAGTTAAGGGTCAGACTTATAAGCACATGCTATTGTGAATGCTGTCCTCATGTTGGGCATGAGTTGGATTTTGCTCAATCACGTTTCAGCAGATGTCGGAAGCGTCTGTTTTGACGTCAGGCGAGCCTGCTAAAACAAATCCTGAAAGAAAATGATATTATTTCTATGTTTTTGAGCAGTGTATATTCACATTCATGTGATTTAAATTGTCGGATTTATGCATGACCACACTATCTCTTCTTGAAATGCATAGATTAATGAAATAGTCCTTACACACAGTTGATTAAAGGCATGGGGCTGAGCCATCCTTACAATGAAAACGGCGTGTGGTTGTTTATGACCTGTTGTCACGTCTGTGGGTATTGAAGGAACCAAGTGCAAACATCGTGCGATATATACGTAGTTTTATTGAAAAGAAACACTGAATACCGACTTGCGATAACGATGAAGAAAAGCGCTTGGACAATACAGCGGCGGAAAAACAGAAAAGCACCAAACGTAACGTGCACTGACATACAAACAACGAACGACAACGATGGACAAATCGAAAGCACACACACACACCATCAAACACAATGGAAATCAGGTGTGAGTGGTTAATGGAAATGAATGAGTCCGGGGGTGCATTAACAAAACTAGCGTTCAACAGAAAACACCATCACAGAACGTGGCTGCGCTGGCAGAAATGCCACACCTGTTGACGTATCAACCTGGGAAAGGAATGTAATTAAGTGATTTTTCATAATGAAATATATGATATATTAGCAATATATATATAAAACATATATTGGACATATACCACATCCCCTCATGCCTTATCTTATTGTTTACATATACCATGGTAATCAGCCAATCTACATTCAAAGCAACCAGTTCCGAATAAATATACTGTAATGACCTGGCTATTCGGAAAGGATCAATTGTCCAGACAGGGGATGAAGTAGAATCAACGGTTTATTCTCACCTAACACCGGCTACTGTCTGGCCGTAGCCCACGCCAAACAAAACACAACCAACACGTTAAACGTTAAACCTGCTAACATGAAAAACCCGGGCGAAAGAGAAAGAGCGCCAAACCCAACCTGGTCTCATCACCCCAACTATTCCCCTGGCCAACCCCCCACCAAGGCTCTCTGCCAATCACCAGGATGCACGGCCTCCGCACCTACCAGGCATCCTGGGGATTGGCAGACCGCTGTTTGACAGACATACAGGTAACAGTCTAACCTAGAACCCCCAGCTGCCTATGCGGGTCGCTACAATACATTATTAAATTAAATGTATTTCACTGATTTCTTTTCAAACAAAACGTTTCTGATACAAAGTATGTTTGAAGGGGATATTTGGTTTAAATGTGATCTGCATTTTACTTCACCATGTATGAGAAAGTTGGGGATATCTCCTTATATGATAAAGTTACTGTAAAGTTGTTGCTTATTCAAAACATATGCTTTCATCAAGGACATCTGACGATTTCATCTCCTATCACTGCAGTAGCTGAGGTTGTTTTGAAAGGGTTTAGCAGATGTTTTTATAATTTGAGTTATTTCAAGAGCAATGGTGTTTTCCCGCAAAACATATACTGTACACCACAATGATAAAAATGACAAGGAAAAATGCAAAGACACTAGTTTTGAGTTGTTGTTCCTTGCAAACTGTCACGATTCATTACCTTTGTGACATCTTCAGTGGTCTGTTGCACTCTCTAAATTGAAATGCTTTCACCATAGAATTTAAATTGTTTAATTATGTTCACAGGATGCCCTTGATTTTTAAATTCACAGGATGCCCTTCATCCATGCAGAATTGTAATGTAATGGAAGATGTATGATTCTGGAAATGAGACAAACCAGGTGTGAAGACGGACTAACCAACAAAGTAGTGAAATTGCAGTTGTTAGATTAGTTATACTGTTATCTTTTCGTACATGCTTTGCGTCGTTTCTTACAGGTAAATGTGTGCAGGGGACAACATGTGTAGCTCTGGATGGTTTGAAAATGTATGAATGTATGTACATCTGTGAATGCCGGTTCATTTGTTTTCATTGTTTTAGCCAAGGTTTGGTTATCTTATTGTTGACTCTATGGGAAGTTTGGAAATGATGTGGTTGGTTTGGAATGAATAGTGAAGTGGTACATCTGCTTTGGAGTCTATTTTAACCTATGGTCCAATAACACATTCTGTGCTAAAGTGTGTTTCTGATATTTCTGGTACTTTTAGATGATTGTGGAGGACATTTTATACTGCTGGTATGTAACTATTTAATGTACTGTAACATTTCGATTTGATTGGATTAAACTGTGTTACTTTGAAATATACATTACCATGGCATTCCGTGTTCATTTTCAATAAAATTGGTGGAGAAATTGTGAGCCAATATCCATCCTCTTGTTTGTAGATCTAGTGATAATTACACACACATACTTGGGTCGAAGAGACCAGACTTGTCATCTGGGATTGCTACACGATTATTTCACTTCTGTACTTGTTGTAGGCCCTGGGAACATATGCTATTAAAATGTATGGTTTATCACGTGACGCCCGCTATATTCTCTAGACCCTTCCGGTATGTTTGATAATATATATTCAAAAATATTATGGAGTCAGATTGGAGATAATGAATTGTCACAAAGGTTAGATTCTCCTGAACTCATTTTCCTACCGGTCTCCTCAGTAACGTTTTAAGGGATCAACTTTTACCCTTGAGTCCTTACTTCCCAGCTAACCCCACGTTTTCAAAGGGGGTTTAAGGCAGGAGACGGGTGGATGTTGTGTTGTTTAAATTACCACAAATGTCGACAAGACGGTTGACTACTCAAAATGAACCTATAATAATACCGCGATGGCAGAAAGCAGTGGTTATAGTCTCACATTCAACACATTGTTGACTGATGTCCTGATTCTGGTTATATAGGAGAGTCACCCAAGGGCCCACCCCCCTTGACAGAGCTCTGGGGTTTAATATTTGCAGAACATACAACCAACAGAGTCCTCTGTCCCCCTGAACTTGCCCTCTGACCTGTTAATTACTTTATTAGTTGCCTAAAGACACAGCAAGATTCCTTTCATAGATTGTGAGCCGCTGTTCATTATTTTCATATATTTTATCATAAATCAAAATGAAGTTTCCACAATTGCAAAAGCACTATTCTGTGGTCAGGGGGTAATTATTTGGGGATCTGAAGGAATTACTTTGGTTCATTGACCTGCTGAAAGCTTTTTTATTTGAAAAATCTTACTAATGTAGTTAAAGGTTCGAGTTTTGTCATATTTTTTGTATACTTCACAGGGACATTTCATCTTTATTTATTGTACAAAAGTTCACACCAAAGTTAAACCCACTCACGACAAAAGTAATCCTTTTGCGATACTCAGGATTAGTTTCTGAGCACGTCATCTTATGGTATCACACTTCGGTTTCATCCCTTGTTACGTCACAGCCGCAGGGTCAGTCCGGTCATACGGAAGAGAGGGACACCCAATCCACTCTGGCAGGTGTCTTATAGTCTGGCTCCCTGTGAATAGTCAATGAATAGGTAGTGACAGTTTGGCATCGCCTGACACATGTTAACCAAACATGTTCATGTTACCTTCTTTAAATTTGATTCTGCCTATCAAGGGGCCCGACTACGCTTTTTGTCGACCCTGAGAACCCTTCTATATGGTACCACAAAGAAAAATGTTACCTGGAACTAAAAAAAGAAATTCCAATTTAAATGAAATGTTGATTGACACTAAAGAACGTATTTACAAGGTGAGTGGTGGCCTGTGGTGGACAGGTGATTCCTGTTCATTGCATTCAAAGTGTTTTCTTCAAACCCAACACTATAAAAAAAATCAAAAATTGTACTTCTGAAATGACTTTGTTTTCTTCTTAGTGTAGTTGGTATTAAAGGTTCTCGCTTTCCTTTCAGAAGATGATGCATAAAATCAAGAAAGGTTATGGTCTTTAAAGATCAAGTCGACCCCTCTTACGTTGGAGCGCTACAAGCCCTCATGTCAATTCATAACAGCTGGAGAATATAAGAAGTCCACTGCAATCATCCGTCAAAGCCAAGGTAGGTCATCCGGAGTGTAGTTGTCATCCCGAAAGCTGCAGAATGAACAAGATCAAAGGTAGTCAATCAAATTAAATGCATCCGAAAAGTGCTGCAAACCAACAGTGAACTATGAATCACAGAAATGTTAAATGGAACCAACTGCACCTTCTTGTGAATTACTTTGCTAAATGAACCAATATAAAACGGACACAAATGCACTATTAGAACTTGCACTTGTCGATTAAACGTGGACTCCACAAGATACTTGGTAGATGTGCGTGTCAGCGTGTAGTGCAGACGTACATCTGCATGCTTAACACTTGACCTGTGCTCGTGCCTCGTTTGTGTTCTCTGTGCTCTGCAGCTCTGTATGGCTGTGTGTTGCTGCTGCTCTGGCCATTCCAGGGCTCCACACAGTCTACGGTGGAGTGTCAGAATCCTGACGGCGCCCGCTGCAGCATCTCCCTGGAGAAACTCCTGGACCGAGCCATCCAACATGCCCAGCTCATTTACCTTGTCTCAGAGGACTCCCTCTCCTTGTATGTGAGTACCCTGTTTACCTTGTCTCAGAGGACTCCCTCTCCTTGTATGTGAGTACCCTGTTTACCTTGTCTCAGAGGACTCCCTCTCCTTGTTTGTGAGTACCCCATTTTCCGGTTGCAAGTACAACAATTGCAAGGTAAATGTTTTGATTAGAGCATTCACTGTAACACAGAATAATTGTGTTTGCTTCTACATATTCATGACAAGCTTTTGGTTTGACTGTCTAGCTGATTCCAATACTTAATAGGTTTGGCTGTTGAGCCCAATCCGAAACCTAAAGTAAGTTTGCTGTGCATACCTGACCATGCACTAATAATAAAGAAAATATGAAGAAAAAAACAGAACATGTCATATGTATCCCACTGTCTCTATCACTAGCTATCACATTTAACAATACTAGTTAGTAACTAACAGTGGCTAGCTTGGTGGCATTTCTGTGTGAATGATGCACAGGCATTGCTGTCTTAAAGCTATGTTCGAAACACAGAGAATTGTTGATTGTCTACAGATGAAATCTCATCCTGGAGGGGTCTTGTCCCATTTCAGTCTTCCTTTAAGGTTTGTTTTTGCTTAACTCTGTCTCTTTTTCTGTGTAGGAGGAGATGTTTATTCCCTTCCATGTTCAGACCCCCTTGACTCGAACAGTGTGCACCACTAGCACCTTATCCATCCCCATCTCTAAAAGTGAGGTCCAAGAAAACTCTGTAAGTGTGGACAGATGATGCGTCTGGGATCATCCCTTCAAAAGGTTGTCCTTCAATGACTTCATACGCGTTCGCGTTGACTGACTTTTTTTCTTTTTGGGCCTCTCGGTCGTTGCAGGACAAGTGGCTTTTGCACTCCATTTTATTCCTAATCAAGTTCTGGATTGATCCTGTAATCAACCTGCAGACCTCACTTAGTCGTTATGACAATGCCCCGATGGCACTGATCAACAAGACCAAGTGGATATCCGGCAAGCTGATTAACCTGGAGCAAGGAGTTACCATCCTTATCCAAAAGGTGAGTCTTTGATCTCACCGCTTTTGCAAAGAGATTGCAACACATTGCTTTCATGCAATCCTAATCTATTCTGGTCTTGCTTCAACGCTAGCCCGGAGACATGGCGAGAGTTCGCCGTCATAGCACCATCTGCGTGTTTTTTGGGGTGCTACACTGGAAACACGAGGACGAACAACGTTAATGAAGCAATTGCAGAGATTGTGTGGAGGACAGACAGAACAGGGTTAGGGTGCAGTATGGTTAGGGTGATGTAAGGTTAGGGTGATGTATGGTTAAGGTGAGGTATGATTAGGGTGAGGCATGTTTAGGGTAGGTATGGTTATGGTTATGCAAACAAAGCATTTAAAGTCTGGGTTGTTTGACAAATATCATTTAAATGCACAGAAGATGTCCTTTATTTGCTGTTCCTTTACTGCTTTGCTTCATCAGACACGGAGAAGCATTTGGTTGAATGACAATATTCAGGTGAGGAAGGAGATATTAATTCTTCCACCATCAGTGCAGCAGGGGTTAATCATATTATGACAACAACTAGGTCAACGTGCACTTTCCTTTAGTCAGTTTCTGAGTTTCACAGTGGTTCATTTGGGCATGTTTGGCCCTTATACTTTTCGAACATATAAAGAGAATTGCAATGTAGTATTCTCTCTGGCTCTCCAAACAGTGATTTTGTTTGTTTGATTAAAATCATTTTAGCAACACAAATAGTTAATAAACCAGCCCAGAAAAATCTATAGATCTACTCACTGCAAGGATCCATGCTTCCCTCAGCTATGTGTGTATGTGTATAAAACCCTGCCGGACACAAAAGTATATATATCTTTTTTTTTAGGTTACATAAAAATCTTAATTTGATGTTCAAATAATTCATACACTTATTTTACATTCTACTTACACATGTTTTAATTGAATTACTGCAACCTGCGGTAGGGGGAAACCTGAACTAGTTATTGTAATTTATTGTGGCCACTAGATGGCGGTAACATACCTTAAACCCATTTAGCAACTAATTTGAAGAAGAGAATGATCTCATCAGTGACCCAGGTAGAATCTTTTGAATCGTCCTTAAAGATGCATTTCCGTGCATTTAGAGGATTTTAGAAATTGTGTACGTTCATGTGTGATGTGAAGGTCTGGATCAGTGATGCTCTGTGAGGACATGCCTCCCCAGACCATCACTGACTTACCACCAAACCGGTCATGCCGGATGATGTTGCAGGCTTAATAATGTCTCCAGACCCAACTAGTTATGATGTTTGTTTGTTTTTGTTTCTGGAAGATGCTAGGGGAGGGCGCCATCCGGCTGGACCCGAGCAACGAGAGTCTGGCTGACTACCCGGTGCATTCTGACATGCTAGAGTCTGTGCTGAGAGACCACACATTACTGGCCTGCTTCAAAAAAGACACCCACAAAATGGAAACCTTCCTCAAGCTGCTCAAGTGCCGGCAGACAGGTGGCCCTGGCTGCTCTTTTTTATAATATAGTCCCTCCGGAAACAGAGTGGGGTGAAGTGGCCTCTAGACGTTGACCTTGGATGTTGCTAGGCCTATTTTAAGGGGGCTTTAGAAGATCCTAGACCCACAGGGGTTGGTGGTGTCTGATTAAATCCGTATAGCATCCAAATGCAACTTTTCCCCTTGCTGTCACATTTCTGAAATACAATGTGGGCAACGTTCACGGAACAAATGCATACTCTTTCAAATCTCAAACAGCCATTTGTGTACCCTTTGATTTGGATATAATTTAAGTATTAGATAAGTGTCTAACACAGACTATGAGACAGGTATACTTTTAGCCAAACCTCTTAAAAAATAACCTCATTTTGATTTTACACCTGTTGTTACTCTAACAATACATGATGAAAAGGTGTTTTTGTCACAAATACATGGGGAAGTATGCCCAGACCCCTTAAAAGAGGCTTAGAACCCCTATCCATGAATCTCTAGTGACGTCCCTAATGTTGCCCTTGAGTCAGTTGAGGATTCTCAAAAGATGAATGTAGCCGATCCTAGATCTATATCTAGGGGAGCTTCACCCTGGACACTGTCCCCAAATGCATTGTACTCCTCTGGCAGCGACTTCAGATGATTTGTATTGTACCTGTCGCCGAAGTTAATGGGCATTGTAGGTTTTTTGTGTTCAATTTATGCTTGCCTGAATCCTTAACTGCTAGGGATATAAACATTTATTTTAATGTGAATACATGTCTAAATACAGTCAACTCAAGTATTTGCACCCTTCAGGAAATGTAGAAAAAGTTAATTCATAAAATAATAAACAAAAAGTCATATTTCGCCTCAAACACAAGGAGCAGTATATTTATTACAATTCAATTTCTGGAGCAACAGGAATGTCAATGAGTAATGTGTTATGGAATGATTTGCTTCCCTTAAATAAACGTTTCTTGAAGCCTCCCCTTGAGTGGATAACAGCATCTTCCTGTAAAGTGAATTATTGTGTAACGAATGTCTGCCATTTCATTTTCAGTTTTGGACTGTATTAATAAAT
This sequence comes from Novumbra hubbsi, assembly GCA_016801125.1. Lineage (NCBI taxonomy): Eukaryota > Metazoa > Chordata > Actinopteri > Esociformes > Umbridae > Novumbra > Novumbra hubbsi. The sequence continues at coordinate 28,069 of JACXGK010001447.1, read as the reverse complement.
ATAAGAGCGCTCTGCAATTGGATCTGCCACCTGTTCCTGTAAATTCCTGACAATTGCAGTCATTGTTTTTATATAAGAGTGATTTTAAGTGATTAGAACAGAACATAAGGCAAAATCACTTTGGCATAAATGGGGAGGTCGAGCTGAAGTTGTGTAGTGCTAAAAAAACCTGGAGGAATAACACACAACTTATTGGGTCAATTGGCAACAGGTCAGTAACATGATTGGGCATTAAAAGATCATTCCAGACAGGATGTCAGTATTCAAGAAGTAAAGAAAGGGAGGGGTTCAACGCTGCACTGGCAAATTGTTCAACCATATAAGAACATTTTTCTCAATGTAAAATTGCCAAGAGTTTTGGGATCTCATCATCTGCGGTACATAATATCATTAAAAGATTCAGGGAAGCCGGAGAAATCTCTGCATGCCAAGGACAAAAAACAATATTGGTTCACTGCCGTTCAATATAGTTTTTTTGTCCTTTGCATACAGAGGTGTCTCTGGATACTCTTGAAATTCTATTATGTGTATGCTGGCAGTGATCTTTGGGCCCTCAAGCGTTACAGCATTAAAAACTGACACGATTCTGTTGTTGAAATCACAGCATGCGAGGCCTGTGTTCACAGACACCATTGTCGATGAACATAGTACTTTGCTACATCCATAAATGCAAGTAAAAACTATTCTAGCATGCCAAGAAACCATATACAAATCAGATCCAGAACCACCTTTTCTTGGCCCAAGCTTATTTACAATGGGCTGAGGCGAAGTGGAAAACTGATAACAGTTTAAGTTATTTTTGGGAATCATGGATGCTACATCCTACAGACTAAAGAGGAGAGAGACCGTCTGGTTTCCTATCAGCGCACCGTTTAAAAGCTAGCATCCATGATGGTATGGGGGTGCATTCGTGTACATGGAATAGTGAACTTGCACAGTACTTGAAGGTACTATTAATGCTGAACAATATACAGTGGGGAGAACAAATATTTGATACACTGCCGATTTTGCAGGTTTTCTTACTTACAAAGCATGATTTTTCAACCTCCATGCTTCACGGTTGGGATGGTGTTCTGGGGGTTTTACTCATCCTTCTTCTTCCTCCAAACACGGCGAGTGGAGTTTGTCTCATTAAACCACATGACCTTCTCCCATTCCTCCTCTGGATCATCCAGATGGCCATTGGCAAACTTCAGACGGGCCTGGACATGCACTGGCTTGAGCAGGGGGGAATTACGTGCACTGCAGGATTTTAATCCATGACAGCGTAGTGTGTTACTAATGGTTTTCTTTGAGACTTTGGTCCCAGCTCTATTCAGGTCATTGACCAGGTCCTGCCGTGTAGTACTGGGCTGATCCCTCACCTTCCTCATGATCATTGATGCCCCACGAGGTGAGATCTTGCATGGAGCCCCAGACCGAGGGTGATTGACCGTCATCTTAAACTTCTTCCATTTTCAAAGAATTGCTCCAACAGTTGTTGCCTTCTCACCAAGCTGCTTGCCTATTGTCCTGTAGCCCATCCCAGCCTTGTGCAGGTCTAAAATTGTATCCCTTACACAGCTCTCTGGTCTTGGCAATTGTGAAGAGGTTCAAGTCTGTTTGATTGAGTGTGTGGACAGGTGTCTTTTCTACAGGTAACGAGTTCAAACAGGTGCAGCTAATACAGGTAATGAGTGGAGAACAGGAGGGCTTCTTAAAGAAAACCTAACAGGTCTGTAAGAGCTGGAATTCTTACTGGTGATCAAATACTCATGTCATGCAATAAAATGCAAATGAATTACTCAAACATCATAAAATGTGATTTTCTGGATTTTTCTTTTTGGATTCTGTCTCTTACAGTTGAAGTATACCTATAATAAAAATGACAGACCTCTACATGCTTTGTAAGTAGGAAAACCTGCAAATTTGGCAGTATATCAAATACTTGTTCTCCCCACTGTATATAGGTTTTGGAGTAACATATGCTGCCATCCAGGTAACATCTTTTTCAAGGAAGGCCTTGCTTATTGATGCCAAGCCACATTCTGGTGGTTCAGTAGGTCCTAGTGCTTGTTTAAAAAAACATGTATAACCCTTCGTTTTGAAAGTGTATGTAAAATAACTCAATGTAATGGTAAATATCATAATTAAACACGAATCAGTCCAAAGACAGGTGTCAGCATGTAAAATACTCAAAGCATTGTATTTTTTCCTTCTTTATTCTAACCAAGGATGCTGCTTTCCCTGAGAATAAGTAATAAAATGATACAAAATAATACATCTAAACAAGTATATTAGTAACAGTGCAATTGGCAGCTATTCACAGTATTGTAAATGAAAGAATTAAAGCATGATGTACAGTATCTTGTATGGCACGTAAGATGTACCTTGTCTTTTCAGAATCCCAAAATACTATGTAAGAGTCTTCTAGAAGAAAGTTCTACTCTATTGTTATTCCTTAATCCCTGACATATTTGATTAAAACAGGCTCAGGTCATAAGCTTCTCATGAATACCCCCTGTGCTATACTCTCTCAGTCTCTCCTTAATGGCATGACCAAATCCTGCATTAATAGCTACTGTAGCTAGTACACAAGTTACTGTTTGTATGTCACATAGGTGCTTTGATTGTAATTAGTTGTTCCTAACCAACAGCTTAACTCATAGTTTGAGTCTGACGAGCAAACCCCTGAACACGTAGCAAAATAAATTTTCAGCCCCACTGTTTCCAGTGATCGTTGATTTATTGTGGTGTCTTCTGTTAGGCTATATCTTTTTTTGTGTTTTCCATCTCAAAACAACAAAAAGCCTGATGCTAAGTCTGATCGGAGTGAAGCCAAAAGCAGCCAAACCACATGAAGCTAAATAAAGATGTGCACCATTTTGAAGTGGGGCTACACGTTCATCGTCAATGTCTCTGTATGAGCCCCAGATCACTATGTGAGCCTTCTGTCGTCTTTATCGCGCTGACCATGGCCAGAGGAGATCTAACAACTCTCAAGAAGAAGTGCTAAATCTGAATCTCTCTTTGCTAGCCTTGTGAGGGCTGCTGTCTTTCTGTGGTTTACAGAGTAAACCTTAAGCTTCGGGCTTTTTCTTCCAGCTCACATTTGTGTGACATCCATTGTGTCTTGAATGTCAATCACCTCAAATCCAGGGTTGTCAATACCCTGCTTGTAGTGGTTGCTTTGGTTATTGTTTTGGCTGTGCTGGCCGGGCTCACTATGAAAACAGTGGACACAGTGTGGGGTTGTCACACGCACAGTTCTGGAGAAGTTGGAGAAGTCCACTTTGTACTTGCCCTTCTGGGTGCGTGAGATGATAGGTAGGAAGCTGTATCCCCACTGGACCTCCTGGGGAATGAAGGATGTTCGTACTTGACAGGTGGAGCTGGTGGACTCGGCTGTCCCATCAAGGAAGACTACTAGCTCAAAATCCTGCAGTTGGAGGTTTTCCTCTGACATGTCATAGAATGGACTGGCCGTGTCAATGACATGGTACAGGGTCAGCGGGCAAACAAAAAACAAGTTATCCTTACCAACGTCCACTCCAAAATCAATGCCTACCTGGTCCAGAATTATAGTTTCACCATCCGGCGTGACGGTTGTCCTAAGCAGCTTGCCGTAGATTTGGCTCCTAATGAGCAAGGTCTTACGGAGGTTAGCCACTCTGATAAGCAAGCACAGACTGCCCTTTTTCAGACAGATGACAGCTGTGTCACTGAAGGTGACTGTCTTTGCCCTCTTTTTAGGAAGGGAGATCTTGGCCAGGATCAGCCCACACATGAAGCAGTTAATAAAGACCCCAAAAAGAGATTGGACGATGATGAGGGCCACGGTTCCACGGCAGTGCCCAGTTAATGCCCGTCCACCATAGCCAATGGTAGTCTGAGTTTCTAAGGAATACAGGAAAGCTGTGGTGAGCCCATTGACGTTGTCTATGCACCAGACGTGGCCATCCTCGCGGTTCTGTTCAATCAGATCTCCATTGCTCTTCGCAATCCAGTACCAGAAAAGACTGAAGAAGAACCAGCTGCCAGTATAGGAGGCGACAAAAAGGAGAAAGACAAAACGCCAGCGTATCTCCACAACCGTTGTCCAGAAGTCCACCACGAAGGAAAAGCGGTTGTGGTACTTGATATTACCAAACTCAATGTTGCAGCGGCCATCTTTGGTCACCAGGCGGGTCCGACGGATTCTGCGCTCTGTCAGGTGGTTATGGATGTGCCTCTGGACGAACTGGAACATCCTGGGGCTTTGGACGGAAAGACTACATTAAGAGTTGTAAACCACCGTGTAGAAACTGCAGCGGGATAAAGAGGCCAACGAAGACCTCACTTTTATTTGGTTGTAGAATATTGACAAAAATAAAATGAATATTGAATTTACTTTTTTTGTGTAGAACCCCCCTACTTTCATCAAAGCAAACATAAGTTTTGAAATATATTTGTATTATACACAGCTTGAAAGTAATTAAGGGAACATCACAAATCGGGTCTCGATGAACAAAATATATTAAAGAACTAAATCATGACTTCACTTTTGCTCAGTGTGAACATGCTCTCAACTGTGAAGAGAACGGGGCCCAATGGTAGACCTGCCAATTCTGGTGTTCTCTAGCGAATGCCAATCAAGCTGCACGGTGCTAAGCTGTAAGCACAGGTCTTACTAGAGGAAATCGAGCCCTCGTCCAAACCTTGTATATTCAGATAATTTTGTCAGAACATGTGCACCAGTTGTCTGCTGTAAGTCATTTTGTAGGTCTCTGGCAGTGCTCCACCTCTTACTCCATTCAGGCTGCAAGTGCAGCCTTATGATACTGGTAGTGAGAAAGACAGTAGCAAAATGCTAAACTAGAGACGAATCAGTCAGGAAGGATAAGGAGAGAGCAATTGTCTGTGACCACCACCTGCAAAACCATTCTCTTTTTGGTCTTGCTATTGTCTCTCCAGTGCAACGGTTGTCATTTGCCCCAAAAGAGGTGACATTGATTCACAATCACATATGCTTCCTAACTGGACAGAATTATATCCATGATGTTGACGTGGTGTTATACTGTGACGATTACATGTGCCTTGAATTTTGGGTGGTTTTGGTTAAAGGCACAATACACAAACCAATATTATTGGTTATTGGTTATTATTATTATTATATATTTTTTCTATGTTTTTGACATTAGCTGATTTTTGCATTGTTCAGACCTCAGCTGTTTCTTGACTAGCACCATGCACCGTTGTTGTAAATAATTGTTCTGTTAAAACTTTGCTAATATTGAGCTAAAAAACTGGTAAATCAAGAAAAAGTAGAATGATTGTCATAGGTAAAATTCATGGGAAAATGTTTTGCGGTGTTGATTATTACCTTTGGAAAACTTCAGATTCATAATTTAATGGATCAGAATATTAAAACTGAACATTTTGTTCCAATGAATAGGTGTTCCCGTTCACTCTACACTACCTCAGAAAAGGATGATTTGTTGGTTCTCCAAAGGCTCCATTATTGAAATTATATAAAAATGCGTTAATAGGTTGTATGTCAGTCTGTCGAATCGTTCTGTCCGTCCCCCAACCTTTACTGAACATCATAGTCTTCTTGCCAGATCGCAAGGCGTTCGTACCAAAGGTGCCTCAGCATGCTGTTTTTGATTGCAAGCTAAATTCTTCAAAACCTTTTTGCCCGACAAAAATTGTATGATCAATAATATACCCAAATAGCAGGTCATATCTTTAAAAGCATATCATTTAAAGCCATCTCTTTCGGATTAAAAAATGTTTCTCTAAACTCTCTAAACTAAGCCTGTGGGTCTTAAAATCATAAAACTATGTAAGTTAAGTTCCAATTGCAAAGTTTGATACAATTATCCCTCCTGTTATTTTTTTATTCCATGTACATTTAAAATCACACTATACATATTATCCAAAATGTCTGAAAGTTGAGACATGAATTTAGCTCTGGAAAAATATATTTGTTGATAACATTGTTAAATGTATACTATGTGTGTATTAAATAAAAACAATTCAGCAATAGATGTTTGGGCATATTTGTGATATTACAAACTTGATTCCCAACTGGACATATTACAATTGAATATATTTTAACTTCTGTTTTTATTTAAGTTCTGTTTAAACTGTTTTCTGTGCCTTGGGATGTTACATTGTTGATAAAACAAACATTTCATATTTCAAACTTACCCTACAAACGGATGTGTGTACATGTCTGGTTGTAATTTTCCCCCTGTTGTATTGTAATTGACTCAACTTTTCACTGGCAGTACTTTCACCACTAGAAACCAGACAACAGCCGGAGCCCTTCTGTCCTAAATAATCACGGCAACGTTCCTCTAAGTAACTGTTGAAAAGCTTCTTGTCCTCCAGTCAATCAGGCAACCCTTTTGCTGCCCAATATTTGTGCCTCCTCTCCAATTCGACTAACATGCTCAAGAATGTAATTAAAAAACCAATACTTAGCAAACAGACTACTGTTCCACCGTCGCCCCGTCTATTTGAAACAACACAAAATCCACTGCACGTACCTGCTAAGTGAAACCATGGGCTAAACTGCAGAGACAGGATCAGTTCAGGAACCTGCACTTGTTCTCCGAGCAAGTTGCCATGAACGTGTTTGCAAAGGGTTTTAATCCGCAATGAAATGTTCTAATCCCAGCCACATGCCATGGTGTACACAGCCCTCACACACACAGACAAGAGGGGCAAGTCGGAATGTTCCTACAGTGCGTCACTATTTAGCCTCGTTAGACCCCCCGTCAACACCCCACATCCCAGCACATCCACCCGCCCCTATCCCCAGCCCCGGGTGTCGTGGTGGGCTGTGGGCCATCCTGACACGGATGCCAGTTGTACATCATCTCCGCCACCGCCAAGGACACGCGACGGCTAAACTACAGCGCAGCAACCCATGCCGTTGGCGTCTCCTCTGAGAACATTTGGGCTCTGGGTGGAAGGCCACACAAAGAAATCCCGTTTCCCCCTTTCTTTTTTGCGGGTCCCCAGACACCCCTCCCCCCTCAACACGTCAGACCTCTTGGTATTTGCATTACAATGAAGTATGCTGGGGTGGCAAGGGGCAGTGGGCCATATTCCAGTGGCGGAAAGAGTTTGAAATAAGAGCACCTCAGAACAAGGCCTGCCATGATGACTAGTTGAATGTAAGTGGGGGGCAGTAGTAGTAAGAAAATGAAAATCATTTGGGGCATTTAACCTCAGCTGTCATTTTTTGTCAACAGCCTGACCACAGACGCCTCTATATTTCAAAGACAGTAATGCTTTTTTTAAATTGTGTTATGATTTGGATTTTAATCGACTGTATCCCTAAATAAACCATTTGATTATTCATAAGATGTAGGTGTGCAACACCAAAAGGTTGCAGCACGCGACAGTGCAGTTCAACCGAGAAGAGAAAACGAGCTGCCAGCATCCATCTCCAGTACCAGAATGTGGTGTAGGAGACTGTTGCCTAAAATGAGAGCATTGGTCAGGGGTTTCTATATTTGGCAAAGCACTCTATGTTTTGTATGTACTCATAAATTGGCTACAAAACCATTTTTTTATTTGTTGGAATATTTGTTAGAAAAATAAATATCTTTGACTACCTTGACTTGAGGTTATAATTGGTGCATAGTTTGGAAGCCCATTGGTGCATACAGGTCTTTCAGACCAGTTAATCCTATCAACCTCTTTAAATGAAAGGGCTGATGGTGAAAGATGGATGTTTATTCAATATTCAGTGTCCCAGGGATCTTCCTTCACTGTGGTCCAGCATAGGTTGGATTCTTCCTGGGGCCATCTACAGTGGGGAGAACAAGTATTTGATACACTGCCGATTTTGCGGGTTTTCCTACTTACAAAGCATGTAGAGGTCTGTAATTTTTATCATAGGTACACTTCAACTGTGAGTGAGGGAATCTAAAATAAAAATCCAGAATAAAAAATAACCTAGAATTTCTTATCTTAATTTGTTTAAATTAAACATGTGAAGCTTATGCAGCCCTTTAATAATATTCATACTGGGGCCATATTTCAGTTTTACAATATTTAGAATGTCTTATGACTAGAACATGCCTCTTCTGTGTCAAACAAATATATCACAGGCATACACTGCTGTCATGTCCTGGCTGGGGCCCCAAGCCTTCGCTATGCCTTGGGGCTCACCCCCAGTCAGGACATGACACATAGAGAGGCCTCTGGCCTTCTCTATGCCACTGTGGGCTCCCCAGTCAGAGCAGCTGTGTTCAGTTGACTCTGATTGGGGAGCCTACTTAGGCTGAGGGTTTTCCACACACGGTGTGGTTTGTTGTTTGTGTGTTTGTAGTGCACAACGTCACGGTCCTGGTTAGTTTCATTTCAAATTCACTGTGGACACTATACACGTTTTTTGTATTTCGCTTGGTTCTGTTTTGCTGTGTAATCCAGCACCTTTACTTTCGCGTTAACTGTTCGTGTGTAGTTCGTCCTTGTGTTGTTTTGGAATAAACCCACATTTACTTTTGAAGAATGTCTGAGTTTGGTTCCGCACCACACTCAGGATGTGACAACTGCTAAAACAACTAAGGGAACACGTAGACATTACAGTATAATTACAAGTCAATTAACCCTTAAAGATCTAATTCCTTCATGGGATTTAAAATCTGCCACTATCTTGACCATTTGACCTCTCAGGAGGTCATCCTTCATAGTAGAATTATGTGCTTTATATTGTGGATTCTGAAAAACCTTAACTAGAAGAAGGATGAATAGATATTTTGAGACGCTTCCATGACTACATTTGTAAAATTGTGTGAAATATAAAAAATAAATAAATAATAAATCACATTTAAAAAACATTACAATTTCTCAGTTTCAACATTTGATAGGCTGTCTTGGTACTATTTTTAACTAAATTCAGGGATAAATGATTTGCACATAATTGCATTCTGGTTTTATTTCTCTCACCTAGTTGTAGGTATAACAATGCATCAAATGTTGGATCTTATTTTTATTCTGTTTTTGTGCATTTTCTATTTGTGTTTATAATTTCAATAAAAACATTCCTTTGAATAAGTGGCAAGTTTCACTTGCAAATATTAAACCATTATATATATATAAGTCAGCTGTTTATTAATGTACTGGGAAAATATATTGAGTTTACAATGGAAATCCCAGTAATCCAGTTATTAGCGTTTAACCCATCTCCAGGTGGGTCGTCAACTAATTTAGCTGCTTGAGTGATTATCTGGGTGAATTATCAGTTTTTAAAACATTTGTTAAATATGTTATTTTTCTCATTTGGGGCATTTTACCTCAGCTGCCATTTTTAGTCAACAGCCTGACCACAGACGCCTCTCACTTTGTTTACAGTAGGACTGCTGAGAAATACCCTACATATTTCTCTGATTGAATTAAGCATACAATTGTAATTTCCTGAACAAAGTGATCTGAAATGTACTATATTTCAAAGACAGTAATGCTTTATTTAAATTGTGTTATAAATTAGATTTCAATCTTCAGTGTCCCTATAAACAATTTGATTATTCATAAAATGTAGGAGTGCAACACCAAAAGGTTTAACAGAAGCATTGCCTGTTGAAATTAGAACTTGAAAAATGACTCACTTTTTTATTTAAGATTGTGAAAAGTGTATAGATCCATGACACAACCAGTTGATACAAGTTTGTTACTGGAAGGGGCTATTGCTTTGCAACAGTGCAGGTCGACAGAGTAGAGAAAACGAGCTGCAAGCATACACAGCAAGTACCAAAACGTGGTGTAGAAGACTGTTGCCTTGTTCCTGTTGACACTTCACTAACAGTTTTCCCCCAGTCCAAAGGCTATCTCAACCAGCACCATTGATCTATGATCATATAGATCACATGAGCATTTCAATGCTCTGATGACATTATATGCACATTCAATTCACAATGGCATATATACAGTCATGTGAAACATTTTGGACACCCCATGAATTATGGTTTCATTTTTTAAGAAATATGACGTGACACAGCTCATTCGGACGTGACACTTCCTAATCTGAGTGCTCTGTTGTCCACAAGGGGGCATTCAAATACAGGGTGTGACTGAAGCACAATTAATCCAACATTGCCCCCAGCAACCAACTGTCAAGCCAATTATTCCATTACTTCATTGTTCTCTGAAATATGGGGACTATGTATACAGTACATACACAATCTAAATACATACAGTCTAAAGAGTCTAAAAACCTTGTCAGGGAGTTAGGGTTCTGGTTTTGCATTAAATTGCAGGTTTCTGACATTTTCATCAGTGACGGTATTACTTAACACCAGCAAACATCTATTGTCCAACATGAACGTTACAATGGGGCTGAAAATCTATAAAAAACTAAATAATAATTTTACAATTTGCTGGGATTAATAAATTATTTTACATGTAGTTGAAACATTAAAATAAAGCAATAAACACAATGAAGTATATTTTAAATTAAGCATATTATGACATCTTGCAAACTGCAAACAAAACTACAGAGTAATCATTCCCATCAATTATATGCAGCAATATTATAAACAAATATTATGACCTCATCTGGTGGTGCAATAAATAGAACTGGGACAGCACTATAGTAATGTTGTTGGATCCAATCTGACGGAAGCATATTTGGAATTAACAAACTACACACAGAACAGAACTTAATTATTATTATTATTTAATTACTATTATTATTGTATTAAAAATACAATGTCATGCAGACGTTTCTGATCATTCTGATACTACAGAATTTTCTTACAAAAACATTCCAACATAAAGCTAGTGGCTTCTTACAATAAATAATTCTGTTTCCTGTTTTCAAAATAAAATATTGAACCAAACATAATTTCGACTATTTATATCTGTAAAATTAGAGAATTGGTCAGGGCTTTAAATGTTTTGCAAGGCCCTGTATGTTTTATATGTATACATAAATTGGCTATGAAACAACTTTCTTATTTGTTTGAATATTTTTTGGAAAAATAAATATCTTTGAATACCTTGACTTGAGGTTATAATTGGTGCATAGTTTGGAAGCACATTAGTGCATATAGGTCTTTGTGACCAGTTAATCCTATCAGCCTTTTTAAATGAAAGGGCTGATGGTGAAAGATGGATGTTTATTCAATATTCAGTGTCCCAGTGATCTTCCTTCACTGTGGTCCAGCGTAGGTTGGATTCTTCCTGGGGTCATCTATGTATATGGACACGTGTTATTGTACACAATTTATGTATTTGGACACGTGTTATTGTACACAACTTATGTATATGGACACTTGTTATTGTACACAACTTATGTATATGGACACTTGTTATTGTACACAACTTATGTATATGGACACATGTTATTGTACACAACGTATGTATATCAACTCGTGTTATTGTACACAACTTTTGTATATAAATGTGTTATTGTACACAACTTTGGGCTCTACTTAATGGCAGTCCTAGTATTACTAATGGGCATCACAAATCTTTCAGGTAGATCTTTTAAACTTGGTAGGATGTGTTATCAAACACCCACATGGTTGATAACCAAACCAGGCCATCTTTTTTATTGTCCTGGATGACTGGACATGTCAAATCATTTTGTTTAAAGGAATGTGGTAGGAATTTAGCTAAAACATCAAAAATATTATTGTCCAGGTGAAGTGCATGCTTTTTCACATGATAGTAAATTACAATAATTATTTGGAATTACAATAATTCTATTCACTTGCATAATATTGTAGGCATTACCTTGATTAAGATTATGTAGATTTACCACAGCACCAGTGTCCGTTAATTTCATCAGAACATTCGACTCAGTGGAAAAGTTATGGAAAGAATTCTGTCATAAAAGAGAACTTCTAACATTAACTGATTTTCAAATACAGCCTACAATGTCACGATAACGAATTACTGCAATGTTGTGTTTCTCTGTACAAATACATGTTATGTAATGTTTCCACAAATGCAATTTTGTTCCATTCATTTGTTGATTCCGTCGTGTGGGTACCAAACTTTAAGTTGTTCTTCCTCACCTTCAAAGACCCCATTATGTCACGGCCATAGTAATGAACGGGGTGTTTCATGTTCGATGACTTTGGGTAGCCAAATCCAGCAATGTGGACCACATTACAGTAGTTAAGGGCCACGAAGATGGCTAAAATGCCAGTAGTGGGGTGTAAAGATGTCTGTGAGGACCAGCGGAAGAGACCCATTAGAGAGGTGAACATTTATTACATCGGGAGGCAGCATTACTGTGCGAAAACAAACAATGCAATTCTTCTCCATCACTACAACAAAGTTGTTTTGATATAATACAGGGATGCACGTATGCATTTGAAATTCTAGTTGTCTTGGGTTTTAAGTCAAAGATATAGGTAACACTGTGTGTACTATGAACCACTACTGATCTCATTAAGCCCAGCAAACTCTTCCTCTAATTTCAGATTGTGCTTGTTCGTTTCTGCTGGCAATCTATAATTTATAACCAGAGAAGGACCCACATACAGTGGGGCAAAAAAGTATTTAGTCAGCCACCAATTGTGCAAGTTCTCCCACTGAAAAAGATGAGAGAGGCCTGTAATTTTCATCACAGGTACACTTCAACTATGACAGACGAAATGAGAAAAGAAATCCAAAAAATCACATTGTAGGAATTTTTATGAATTTATTGGCAAATTATGGTGGAAAATAAGTATTTGGTCACCTACAAACAAGCAAGATTTCTGGCTCTTACAGACTTGTAACTTCTCCTTTATGAGGCCCCTCTGTCCTCCACTCGTTACCTGTATTAATGGCACCTGTTTGAACTTGTTATCAGTATAAAAGACACCTGCCCACAACCTCAAACAGTCACACTCCAAACTCCACTATGGCCAAGACCAAAGAGCTGTCACACCAGAAAACAAAATTGTAGACTTGCACCAGGCTGGGAAGACTGAATCTGCAATAGGTAAGCAGCTTGGTGTGAAGAAATCTTCTGTGGGAGCAATTATTAGGAAATGGAAGACATACAAACCACTGATAATCTCCATGGATCTGGGGCTCCACGCAAGATCTCACCCCGTGGGGTCAAAATTATCACAAGAACGGTGAGCAGAAATCCCAGAACCACACAGGGGGACCTAGTAAATGACCTGCAGAGAGCTGGGACCAAAGTAACAAAGCCTACCATCAGTAACACACTACGCCACCAGGGACTCCTGCAGTGCCAGACGTGTCCCCCTGCTGAAGCCAGTACATATCCAGGCCCGTCTGAAGTTCGCTAGAGAGCATTTGGATGATCCAGAAGAAGATTGGGAGAATTTCATATGGTCAGATGAAACCAAAAAATAACTTTTTGGTTAAAATGCAACACGTTGTGTTTGGAGGACAAATAATGCTGAGTTGCATCCAAAGAACACCATACCTACTGTGAAGCATGGGGGTGGAAACATCATGCTTTGGGGCTGTTTTTCTGCAAAGGGACCAGGACGACTGATTCGTGTAAAGGACAGAATGAATGGGGCCATGTAGCGTGGAATTTTGAGTGAAAACCTCCTTCCATCAGCTAGGGCATTGAAGATGAAATGTGGCTGGGTCTTTCAGCATGACAATGATCCCAAACGCACTGCCCAGGCAACGAAGGAGTGGCTTCGTAAGAAGCATTTCAGGGTCCTGGAGTGGCCTAGCCAGTCTCCAGATGTCAACCCCATAGAAAATCTTTGGAGGGAGTTGAAAGTCCATGTTGCCCAGCAACAGCCCCAAAACATCACTGCTCTAGAGGAGATCGGCATGGAGGAATGGGCCAAAATACCAGCAACAGTTTGACAACCTTGTGAAGACTTACAGAAAACGTTTGACCTCTGTCATTGCCAACAAAGGGTATACAACAAAGTATTGAGATAAACTTTTGTTTTTGACCAAATACTTATTTTCCAGCATAATTGGCAATTAAATTCATAAAAAATCCTACAATGTGATTTTCTCGAATTTTGTCTGTCATAGTTTAAGTGTACATATGATGAAAATTACAAGCCTCTCATCTTTTTCAGTGGGAGAACACAATTGGTGGCTGACTAAATAATTTTTGCCCCACTGTAGTTCCAGAAATCCCTTTACTTTGGATTGAGTGATTTTGGGCTGTCCCAAAAAACAAGCCAATCATCAGCAAATCCCCCACCATATTAGCCCTAAAGCATTTACGCAGAACCTTACACGAAACAAAACGTTATCAAATATCTAGCTGTTTTTTGCGGGAAAAAGCTTCTGTATTACATACACAAGTAGAAAAAGCATGATTTGGCTTCATTATCATGATGAAATGTTTTTGGCTCTCACTAAAATGTCACTTTTTTCTCATGGTCTGTGTGTACCGTACTGTGCTGCCAGTTGACTGAGCAAGCGCTTTACTTAATTGCTTTCTGCCCCTAAATAAAGTGACCTCTAAGTACTGTTCATTGGACACATACTTTGTTTTTGGTTTGTGTAATCTGTCTTTAACTAACCTAATTAGTTGAATACTTAATTCTTTAATTCAAGTTAATTCTTGCCATCTCATAAAAGTTTGTACATTTCTATTGTAGTTTTTACAAGAAAATCAATGTTGACCACCCAGATAAATAGAATAGATGTTACACATTTCTCTTTCCATTTGTGTTACAATACCATTTACCATAATTAAATAATTGTATTTGTGCAATTATATATTGCACATTCTTAGAAGGGGATTCAGCTATTCTGAGCTCTCACCTTGTTGAGCTTTGCTGGTGTGTTGATGGGCATGTGGAGTAGATGGCTAGCAGTATGATGTAAGAAGTAAGGGTCCAGGATACGGATGAGACTGGTTTCACCTAACCAGACCTGGGGAGGGGATTTCCAGAAGCCCTTTTGGATCTGAGGCCATAGATAGGATTAGGAGAGAATGTCTCATTAGAACCAGTCCAATAACATGTGTATCAAGAAACTGAGATTAAACATGCTGATCTCAAAACAGAAGATGGACTCACAGAAAACATAAAAAGCCAGCTGAGAGGCAACTGACCTCCCCCAATAATAAAAGCCCCCTTTAATTGGCAACAGCTAATGTGCTTAACACATCTTTCTGTTAGTGCAGCCACCAGCAAGCCAGCTGAATGTAAACTTCTGGTTTTAATTGTGAGTGATCAGCAGGTGTGTTGGCCAAGGGGTTTCTAGATCCTTTCCAACGTAGTCAGTAGCTTGGGACTTTGATCATGGGGTAGTGCACATCATTTCTTTATAACACACATGAAAAGTTGTAAAACATTTTTTAAAGGAGGTATGGTTGTCTGACCTGTTTTTAAAACTGCATGGAGCTTTGGGTGCTATTGCTTTCACTTTGATTATATTGTGACGGTGATACGTGAAGATGTGAAAGCCGTGAATTACATTTTGCTGATAATTAGTTGAACCAGGCAATAGTATATTTCTGAGCAGTGAATCTTTTTTTTCTGAGCAGTGAATCTTTTTGGCTCAAGACCTGCCTAATTCTCACATGAAACATTGTTTTAGCATGGCATTAATCGACTTCTTTCATTGTGTGAAGAAAAAAGATCATATCCAGGATATGAAAAGGATACCCTTTTCTCATTGTACAGGATCACTTTGAGCCACCTCACATCCTGCCTCTTAAAAGGCACAAAGACCATGAGGGTGTTGGGGTCATTGTGTATGCCAGGGTTGTGCGACGCTGATTCTGGGTAGAAGAATCTCATAGTAGTCTTGTTCCCCACGTCATCTTCATACCCCCGAACAGGGGCATCATTCAACCTAGGTATGACCAAAGAGAGTTCACTAATTCATCAAATTTCCAGAATAAATCTAGCAAACAATACATACTATGGCATAAGTCACCTTACCTGAATACAATGTCATACTTGTTAATTGTACTTCCTAAGAAGGAGTTTTTCATTTTAAACCCATTTCCAACAACCACACAGGTTCTGCAGGGCAAACTGTAAAGTGTAGGACAAGATGACAAAGCAGTACAACTAAAGCCAGTTATCATTGAAGACTATTAACAATGATTATGAGTAAACAATCAGAAATATGTCATCATATACTTTGACGTGCTTACTTTTTTATATTCCCAGGCATGTCATTATTGACCATTGCTGCCAATACTTTCACAAGGAAATGTTCTGGAATACAGGATGTGTCATTTGAACAGTACACAGGTGGAAGGTACACAGGTGGGAGGTACACAGGTGGGAGGTACACAGGTGGGAGGACCACAGGTGGAAGGTACACAGGTGGAAGGTACACAGGTGGGAGGTACACAGGTGGGAGGTACACAGGTGGAAGGTACACAGGTGGAAGGTACACAGGTGGAAGGTACACAGGTGGGAGGTACACAGGTGGGAGGTACACAGGTGGGAGGTACACAGGTGGGAGGACCACAGGTGGAAGGACCACAGGTGGGAGGTACACAGGTGGGAGGTACACAGGTGGGAGGACCACAGGTGGAAGGTACACAGGTGGAAGGTACACAGGTGGAAGGTATACAGGTGGAAGCGGTATTATATGAAGTGGAGTGTAGAGAGAACATACCACTGCCATTAACACCATAAGGTAAGGCTAATGTTGACGAGTAGCGTTGCCAGAAGAAATCCTCCAGATTTAAGAATAGTTTTTCATTCCTGGTCACACTGAAAGGAGAAAACACAGGAAGAAATATACATATTATAGATATTTGCTGATAAGAAAAGTCAAATACTGTCACATAAACAATATATGAATGTCAAATCAAACTATGTTAAGAACTACACATTGCGCATCATATAATGCAGATATGGGAAAGGTGGTCACAAAAAGGTGAAACCATAACATAGTTAACAGTAACATAGTATAACCACGAACCTAACGGATGCTTCTAGCCATCTTATCCTCAGCAAAAAGTTGTCCCTTTCCAGATTCGATACCCAATCTACTGCTTTTCTTACTTCTAAGATTTGTAATGATGTATAATTAGCTCACTCAGCCAGAGACATGGACTATTTTCAGAATATAAAAATGTGTACCAACACTATTTATATTGTTACCGTTGGTTATTATTATAGTTATGTGTTCAGGGATTCACTGGTAACACACCATTGATATTGTTACTGTTGGTTATTCTTATTGCTATGTGTTCAGGAATTCACTGGTGAAACACTATTGATATTGTTACCGTTGGTTATTGTTATTGTTATGTGTTCAGGAGTTCACTTGTGAAACACTATTGATATTGTTACCGTTGGTTGTTATTATTGTTATGTGTTCAGGAGTTCACTGGTGAAACACTATTGATATTGTTACCGTTGGTTGTTATTATTATTGTTATGTGTTCAGGAGTTCACTGGTAAAACACATTGATATTGTTACCATTGGTTATTATTATTGTTATGTGTTCAGGGGTTCACTGGTGAAACACTATTGATATTGTTACCAGTGGTTATTATTATTGTTATGTGTTCAGGAGTTCACTACTAAAACAATATTAATATTGTTATTATTGGTTATTAGCAATATTATTAGTGTTTCAGCAGTTCACTCCTAAAACTCTATTGATATTGTTATCATTGGTTATTATTAATGTTATGTGTTCAGGGGTTCTACTGATGAAACACTGAAATACTATTGATATTGTAACCGTTGGTTATTATTATTAGTGTTTCAGCAATTCATTGGTGAAACACTATTGATATTGTTACTGTTGGTTATTATAATTTTTCTGTGTTCAGGAGTTCACTGGTGAAATACTATTGGTATTGTTACAATTGGTTATTAATACCATTATTAGTGTTTTGGTCCTTTTTTGCAAATTCTGGTGAGATAAAATGGCCCAAAGGTCACAGCTTCTAGTGCAATGGAGTACAAATTTGACTCATGGTGGCGCTGTAATAAGCTTTCAAAGTGGCTGACTTTGCAAGCTCACCCCACCCCTCACCATGTGTCTTTGAGTCATGAAACGTGTTCCATATGTCCATCTCCTCACACCAAAAATGTTTCTCAATGGAACGCATAAAGTCTGCCATATAGATTTTTTTACCATTTTGGATTTTGTGAAAAACGCTTAGAACATTACTCCTATAGCACCAAATGTCGAGTATTCACGTCATTTGATATTTGGCTTTTATATACCAAGGTCTGTAAAAATGTGTAAGCCGAGCCTGTATGTGAAAAAATGTGTTAGCAATTCATGAATAAACCTTCAAGTCAGCATGGTTTTGTACCTATAAGCATATAACTGAGAAACCATTAATCATGTTATAATCCAACTGGTAAAACATGTTCAGAACCTTGACCAGACATAGTGTGCAAGGATTTTCCATTGATATTTTCAACATTAATATGCATATATACTTGTTTGGCTTATGCCAAACACCTTATTACGTGAAGAAGGACATGGTGGTGCTATAGAAGTAGCTTTTGAAAAGTTTTTACATTTAAATTGTCAGCGAATCCTTCAAGACCGAGCTAATGAATTCCAATGGCAAATATTTTCCTTGTGAGGTAATGGACATTTCCACAATTCTGATCACTCAGTGTGCGTTTTTATCAATTTTGTCCTTAATACATGCATATTGATGTTGAAAATATCAATGTTTAAAATATCACTATATCCAACTATATTATCTTTTCTAAGGTCATTTTTGTAATTAATGTGTTGGTGTAAGGAATGTGTTGCTAGGCGTAGAAAACAGGTGAGGGCTAGGCAAGAGTCGTACTCGAGGGCAGGCAGGGAACTGGTACACGAAAAAGACTGGTAGAGAATAAATCCAACAAAAGGCTGAGTTTGGTTTAGAAGGGCCGCTCAGTACAGACGCGTAACGTACAATACCTCACACTAACCAAACAGAAACGATCAACATATTTAGGAAACACCCCATAGGAAACAGGTGTAGCCAATGAAAGAGGAACCGGGATGCGTTCGGAAAACAAAACAATAAGAACAAATCGAAACCAAGGGGAAATCAAAACAACATGACCATTTAGAATATCTTTTTTTTTTTTTTCAAAGCTCACTTACATTATTTGATGATATATCATACCAAAGGCATGCAAGTATACAGCATACAGTAGCTCTTCATTTTCAGGAGGAATGAAGCATTATTTGAGCTGTAAGGGTACCAACAAATTGGTCCACATATGTATATTGTCTATTAATATAGTATTTGTGGTTATGGGCTTATGGATTACACTATAAACATAGGAAAAAAAAGTGGTCAAGAAGAATTTATTACAAAATAAAAAAAGATGTATTAACAAAATAGGGGGGAAAAAACAAACCACCGGGAAAGAATAAACAACTACCTTCTCACTTGCTTCTCATTAGACTTTTACTCACTTCAAATTGAGACTCTTCCACTTCTGAGAGATGTTCCTGCTGTCACACAGCTACGTACAGAGGGAGCCCCCGCTTCTGAAACACAGCATAGGAAACAAAATATAAACGCAATACTAGAATAGAAACCCACACACAGTATAGCACAGTATAACTCACTACTAGAAACGGTGCAATTGCACTGTTCTGTATTAAAATTGTGTAAATAGATTTTTTAAATGAAGAATGACAAAGTTGGCGTGAAGAAGTTATCATCTTTTAATAGTATGTTTAATCTGACTGACCTAGCCAAAGAAATGACCTTTACATTTCCATTTGACAATTTATTGGAACGTAATAAATTGTAATTCCTTTTTATTCACACAATACAAATATACTAATGGAAGCTACTCAAACAATGTTATCTAGGTTTTTCAGAATCCACAATATAATGGACATCATTCTACTATAAAGGATGACCTCCAGAGAGGTCAAAAGGTCAAGATAGTGACAGGCAGATTTTAAATCCCAAGAACGACTTAGACCTTTAAGGTAAGGGAAAGCTTAATCATCACAGTATAACACCAAGTATTATACTTCATGAATATACATCTGTCCAGTAAGGAAGCATAAGCGATTGTGAATCAATGTCACCTGTTTTGGTGCAAACAGGTGCACTGGAGAGACAACAGCAAGACAACACCAGGTTGTGTCCTTGTCACTACTGGTAGCATGAGGCAGTACCTGCAGCCCATTGAGGTTAAACAGGCAGTCCACCTCCTCAATGATAGCACATCCATATGTGCCGTTGCAAAAAGGTTTGCGTCTCCCAGTACAGTCTCCATAGCATGGAGGAGATACCTGGTAAGGTATACCATTGGCAGGTTCACACTGAGCATGTGATGGACGTGAAAGTGTCTGAAGATGCTGTGGTGAACATTATGCAGCCTAAAACATCATCCAGCATGACAGGTTTGGTGGTAGATCAGTGATGGTTTAGGAAGGCATATCCTTGGAGGGTTGCACAGACCCCCATGTGCTAGCCAACTGCACCCTGACTTTTGTAAGGCACCTGGATGAAATCCTCAGACCAGTCGTCAGACCTTTCGCTGGTGCCATGGGCCCTGGGTTTCTCCTTGTGCAGGAAAATGCCCAGCCTCATGTGGCCAGAGTGTATAGGCAACTTTGCTTTTAATGAATTACACAATTTACAAAAAAAGATTTTGATCTTTGATATTTTTCGTTCCTCAGGACCATATGAGTGATTCAAGTGTTCCCTTAATTTTTTTGCAGTATATGTTTATTTTTAGAAAGTGCAGTGGTGCACTAACAGTGACTATAAGAAAGAAGAAACTGCCTATATGAAAGTAACAAAACAAAAATGAACAGCATCTAAAATATTGATATACTATATGTGGAATTGTGTGTGAATTGAGACAAAGCATGTGTCTTACAAGCCGGGATCATAAGGCGAACGAAAGAGAACTCAATGGAGATTGGAGTGGAGTCTTACCTTTGAGTGGAGACAAATAAATAATGGTAGGAAACACAGCACAGCAGCAGCACAGGTACAATTACCATGGACCATTCTGTAAATCAACAGGCATCTTTAATGTACAAATTGTCTTGTTTTAACACACATTAAAACACTGGATCAAAATCCATGAAAAAGGTTGAGATACAACAGA
This sequence comes from Novumbra hubbsi, assembly GCA_016801125.1. Classification (NCBI taxonomy): domain Eukaryota; kingdom Metazoa; phylum Chordata; class Actinopteri; order Esociformes; family Umbridae; genus Novumbra; species Novumbra hubbsi. The sequence continues at coordinate 7,114 of JACXGK010001447.1, read as the reverse complement.
GATTATACAGGACAGTATCAGTCAAAAAGATTAAAATCAAGGATTTATGGCCCTTTTTTATATCTGGTGTCTGGTATGCCTAATAAAAGGCTGTGACCAAATGTGAATGTACATTTTGTCCAGGTATTTGAAAAATATAAAAATTGAGTAGGGTTTTATGACCAAAGGTCATGTCTGTAAAGACATTTTATAAGATTAAAAGGAGGTTTTATGGCCAAACGATTGTGTCAATCTTTATTAGAGGAGTCATGAGAATTTTATTTTATGACAAATGTGTCATGGTTTGTACGGGTGTCTGTTTTGGGTTGTAGTCGTGAGGGGTGTGATTAGAGGTGTGAGATTATCCTGTTACTTCTAACTCAATGTGAGTAGTGGGGGGTTGTTATTAACTCTGCCCAATGGTTACATGTTCCAAACTCAGTGGTTTGCATTTCTTTGTATCTAGAACAAAAGTCAAAGTCAAATTGAACGAACAACGCATTCTGCATCGCATTTCTAGACTACCTGATAATCTAAAGGAAAGTTGTAACTATTTATAATACACTAAAATATATCCATGATCCGCTAAAATCATGTTTACAGATCTACATTATTATAGAATAGGAAGAAAAACAAAGGTGAACCCTCCTTACGACAGTTACTGGGATACATTAATGAAGCTGCTACACTAAAGCCAATGATAGAAAAGCCAGAAGCATTCAGGAGTGGGGATAAAGACATATTTATAGAGTCAAATAACCAGTTTACCAAGGAGGTGAAAAACGTTAACGACTATACTCAGCAACAACAACAACAGCAGTGCTCAGCTAACAACACTGCTTCTGTCTGGAGGGGCCTTAGACAGATCACCAAATACAAGCCTGAAGCCTTGAATGTCTCTTTGATATCCCCTGTGACTCCACCCCCCAGCTCCAGCCTAGCTCCCCCACCTCAGCAGGGGTATGGGCCACTCCCAAACTGTCAACCTCAGTGGCCCCCACCACAACCACGAATCTCTCTGTACTGGAGAGGGAAGTTAACAGACTGTTCAATAGACAGAACTCGCACAAAGCAGCTGGGCCAGACTCTGTCACTCTAACCACCCTGAAGCACAGTGCTGATCAACTGTCTCCGTTGTTTACCGACATCTTTAAACCTCACTGGAGACATGCCATGTGCCAGCCTGCTTCAAGACCTCCATCATAATTTCCGTCCAAAAGAAACAAAGGATCACAGGACTAAATGACTAAAGACCCGTCATCCTGTCCTCTGTGGTAATTAAGTCATTTGAGCGTCTTGTGCTGTCCCATCTCAAAGCCATCACAGACCATCTCCTGGACCCCCTGCAGCTTGTCTACAGACCCAACAGGTTGGTAGATGAAACATGGCCCTCCATTTCATCCTCCAGCACCTGAACTCCTCAGGAACCTATATCAGGGTCCTGTTTGTGGACTTCAGCTCTGCTTGTAGTACCATAATTCCAGCTCTGATGCAGGACAAGCTCTCCCAGCTGCACATGCCTGAATCCACCTGATCACAGAATTCTTGTCTGACAGGAGGCAGTGCTTGAAGCTGGTGTCTCTGACTCTCAATCCATCATCACCAGTTCCCTCAAGGCTGCATCCTTTCCCCTCTGCTCTTCACCCTGTACACCAACAGCTGCACCTCCAGTCATCAATTCGTCAACCTCCTGATGTTTGCAAATGACACCACCCTCATTGGGCTCATCTCTGGTGAGGATGTGTTCACCTACAGGTGGGAGATTGATCACCTGGTGAATTTGCGCAATCAGAACAATCTGTAGCTCGACGCTCTGAAGACAGTGGAGATGGTTGTGGATTTTAGGAAGAACCCAGCCCCACCCACTCATCCTTTTGCTTCCTGTGCCCATAAGACGCTATTTTTACATTTCCTATGGCACATTATACATGAACAATCTCACCAGGCATCATCCCATCACGGATGCCTCTATGCAATGAATGATAACTGTGTACTCACTCCTATTCTGAGGAATGGTGTTCTGTCCCTGTTATACTGTGCTGAGTATAATTTGACAGGCAGCTAAACTCTTCCCACAAGCAATGCACCAGTGATGTTTTCACGCACCATCGTAGGTTTATTAAAAATAAGAAGTCTGAAATGATTACGATTACTATTTTATACCCTGAAATATCAAGTTAGGCTCAATGGTCTAAATGAAATATGATTTCCCACAAATGAATTCAGGCCCGTAGGTCTTTGTAAATAAATGCTGATAAATGTCTTTGTTGCTTGAATCGTTGCATCTTCCCTCTGAAGTCTCCTAGTCCCACTAATGGCCAGCTCTTCTAGAGTAGTATTGGTTTGAACATAAGAATTGTGACCACAGACAATTATTCTCTCCTCCTCCTGTCTTTTTGTGTTTTACTCGTGTCCTTGTCACTACTGGTAGCATGAGGCTGTACCTGCAGCCCATTCAGATTGCACAGGCATTACATTAAATGAAAAAAATTAAATGCAACAGCTCCATCCCAACCTCACAAAAAAGATACTGGAGTAGAGGAGTGGAGTGGAGAAGATAGATTAAGTGTACTTTTCTTACATTCATAGACTTAATAAAGATGAATGATGTTAATGTTTAAAGAAGACTTTAAAGTTAACGACAAGACTGATTTATAACGCTGCAGTGGTGTCTCAGCTGAACTCAAGAAGGCAGATGGCTTTGGGGTGATATCCAGGTCAGCTGGCAGGTGTCTGATTGTAGAATATTGTTCATGTTTTATTTTAGAGGCTAGTTTGTGTTCATATGCTACGACAGCAAACTATCCCTCTCGTAAATGTGTTGCCACTGCGATAACAAGGCGTTCCCTCAGAGAAATGAACACCTTTAAGAGAAAGAAATTCTTCCACGGGTAACACCAAGAATAAGAGCATCCATTTTACAGAGTTTACAGAGTAAACACCATTCGGGAGACATTTTATAGATGCAACTCAGACGTCATGTTCTGGTGAAAACAGCATGGAGCTGCGCCCCAAGAAGCTGACAAACACTGGCAAGAAGTGTTAAGATAGACCGCCCAGTTGCATATCCGGCAGGCTTTGAATGTTCCAGATAACAGAATGACAGTTTAAAAAATAAATATTGAACTTCTTTAAACGCTGTGTATACCTGTAACACACCAGAAATTACACACCTGCCTTCCTGAATTAATCATATTTTATTTAGAGCCTTGAGCCTAACTTTCAGGGTATTAAATAGCAATCATTATTGAGCCAATATGTGTGTGTAATTGAACGATTTTCTATATTCAATAGGCTACTTCTGTTGGGACAAAACACTTTTGTTTCATTAATTTGATCACTTTGTCAGTACTCTGTCCTTGGGACTGTGAAGTAAAAGGGCACAAGATGTAATAGAGAAAGAGGAAAAAAAGAAAGTGCGATAGACAACTGGGGACAGGCGGAATGGAGCACAAAGACAAACCCTATCACACTTACAAACCTATGACAATTTGGTTATAAAATGAATCCTTTTAATGTTTTCAACCATCTGTACAGGCTCTGTAGAAAGAATAAAGATTAAAAGAAGTCATAAGTTTAAACTTGGGACCTGTAGCTGCTTTGAAATGGCTCCATGTGACTTTCCTGACTTGTTCGGTCAATGATCTGCTTCTTCCGATCCAAGCTGAGCTCCTTAGTCTTGCCCATCATCGTGTTTGTGGTTGAGTTGAATGAGTGTATCAAACAAGCCCAATTTAAATGGATTCAGAAAAGTCATCATAAAGTCATCATAATCAGTTAAAGAGGTCATGTCACAAAGCAAATATGATTGGTACAACTTGGTATATCACCAAAATTGATTGTTGAAGTATGTATATTTTTGACCCAGCAGATTTGGTCATATTTTCAGAAGACCCATAATATAGTCATAAAAGAAACACATTTCTTGACTGTATGTGTTTCAATGATTCCATCACAGACAGATAAGAGTTGTAGTAATTATTGGAAAAATCATACTGCTATGACTTATCTGTCAACACATGTTCTTTGCAAGTGTACGTAAACTTTTGACCACAACTGTATATTTCCTGTTTGCTAAACTCCTTCGGCAGTTTTAGACCAGGTGGCCATGATTACAAGAGCAAATGATTTCTCTCTGCAAAAACGATGCCTTTCTTGTGTTTTATAAAGTTCACAGACTTTACATCTTTACAGACATGACATTTGTTCATTAAACCCCACCCAATTTAAATCTATTTCAAACTGGATTTGGATAAAACATGTACACTCACATTTTGTCACATCCTTTTATTAGGGGTACTAGACCCAGAAATGGGGAAAGGGCCATAAATCCTTAATTTTAATATTTTTGACTGATGCTGTCTACTATATTCTCTTACAACAAAGCTCCCAGGATGCCTGCTCTAATAATTCAATGTAATGCCATAAAACATTGATGGGCATTGGTGGGCAAATCCCTATGCCCTGGCCAGCACACACTTTCATTAAAATCATGTTGAGGCAGTGTAGTATGCATTTCTGACCTAGAGTTGTCCAGGGAGTCTATTTACCTCTCTATTAACAGTCATAAGCAATACATTTCAATATACTGAAAAGAAAACAACTGTTTACTAACAACCTTCCACATTTAAGCTGTCTAGTTATGGAAAATAATAGCTGCAAACCATCCAATATTTTATTTTTTCACCGCTAGTAAAGATTACCCTCAATAACCTTTGAATTCTAAAACGTAATGCCATTATTTAATTGGTGGAATTCATACCAATGTCAGTTAATTTCACTAAAGTTGCTTACTTTTGGTGATCTTCCGCCTGCTTCCTCCCATGTCTGTAATGAAGGTTGTGAATATCACAGAAAGGAAGAGAGAGGAGGTACTGTAGTCAACATTACATACATGTTCTGTGACAACTGGTTCTCTTTTCTTCCCCTTATAAGTTGGTCTACAACAGTGGTCACCAAACAGTCAATCGTGATCTTCTAGGCATTTCTAGTAGATCGCCAAGCGTATTGTAAAAAAATAATAATAATTGTAATCTGTAATAATACGTCTGTGATTGACTCAGTGTGTGTTGTTCTGAGGAAAAAAATATAATTAAGCCAATCAAAAGCTTGTTTCAAGCTACGTGCAGAACACCGCGTGTATGAGCCTGTTACTAAACATAGTTATGGTGTGATTGTGTGTGCTGAGCTTGTGTGTGGTGCTGAGCTTGTGTGTGTGTCGAGCGTTTGTGTGTGTTTGTGCTGAGCCTGTTAGGGAGCGTTGTTAGGTCATACAGTTGCACTTTCTCTTGTGTTGCGTGTTTGTATTAAGTTTGTCAATGTTCATGCATAAAGACAGAAGGATGGTGATTGTTTTACTATGAAAAGAAATATATTTCTAGTTTTTTGCAGTGGTAGATTTTAGCTCACATTTTGAATGAAAAAGTGAACATGGGCTTCAAAGGCTTTGTGACTACTGGTCTACACAAACACACACACAGCATTGTGAACTTATTTCTAAATTAATTTAATCAACAAAAAGAAACAATTTGATGAAGTTTTTGCTTTTATAAAAGGAGAGCTATAATTTAGTCAGGTTAGTTTTCTGCCACAATGCAAAATGTAACTGTTAGCTACACTGTTAGCCAAAAAACTCAGTAGGGGTTGGTTGTCAGATTTTTTTCTTGGGGTTGGTCCTCATTTGGGCCATTGACATAGGCACATTTATACAATATAGGAAGATTGATTCATAAATGAAGGGAAATAAAACATAATAGAGATAAAAAGTTTGACCGATATGTGCAATTTTGTGCAAGGAGAAACTGGATGAGCGATGCCAGAACCATACAAAACAACCTTCATAGAGTATTTTTTGTGTTTCACATATCCAAATAAAGTATGTACTAATGAATTCATTAAGTAACAAAGTATTATAGAAGTGATAGTTTAATAATCAATAAGCTGTCATATACTCGTTAGCCAGGAATGTATTAAACTGCATGTATTGATAAATAATGTTAATCAGTATCATATAATCAAGTATGCACTGAGTGGTAGTACAAGCACACTAGGAAACAAAGAACACTAAAAGGGGTGGTCATCATTCCCTAGATGCTACCATAACCTCTCCCCTGAAAGACTCTGAACCAATTTTTTGGGATGGCAGCCAATTGTTATCTTATCACCCTGCCTCCCTTAAACTCTTATCAGGCCTTGGTATCTCTCGAGGCCAGGTGGTTTATGATTCAAAGAATAGGTTCACTCATTCCCAGAAATGATCAAAAAGGGATGATCTAAATAACACAACATAAGACATGGAATAAATGTGTGTGTTTGGACATTTTTACTTTGGTTGTTTCTTCAGAAACTGCCCGGCTTTGTGATGATGTTCATTAAAGTCTATTTAATTCCAAAAGTTCAGAAACAGAAGTATTTTCCACGACACCTTCAGTGTGTGTCATGCCCTGGCAGCCGCCCCCTGGCCATTTCAGGGCATGCCGGCTAGAGAGACCTCTAGCCCTCTCTATGCTATTGTGGGCTCCCCAGTCAGAGCAGCTGCATTCAGTTGACTCTGATTGGGGAGCCTACTTAGGCTAGGCTACAGCCACACTCGGTGGTTTATTGTTTGTTTGTATGGAACTTCACGGTTTGTCTTTACTTTATTTCCAATTTCAAGTGGATGCGCTACATGTTATCTGTATATCGTTTTAATGTTTGTTTCAACCCTTTCATTTTACGTTTACAGTTTGGTGTAGTTTGTACCGTTTGTCTTGGATTAAATTCACCCTTTACTTTCATAAATGTCTGCGTATAGTTCCGCTCCACACCACAGCCGTGACAGAATAAACCACTATATGGAACCAGCGGCATTCGACGAGCAGTGTCAGTGGAGAGAGAAGTCAATCAATCAATCAATCAAATTTATTTATACAGCCCTTTTTACAACAGCAGTTGTCAACAAAGTGCTTTTACAAAAACACCCAGCCTAAAACCCCAGTGAGCACGCAACAACAGGATTGAAGCACGGTGGCTAGGAAAAACTCCCTACGGGGCCGGAGTGTAGGAAGAAACCTAGAGAGGCACCAGGCTCAAAGGGGTGGCCATACCTCTTGTGGCTGTGCAGGGTGATGTTTAAGAATACTGCTAATAATTAATA
>JACXGK010001446.1:54899-69748 GCA_016801125.1 Novumbra hubbsi | reverse complement strand
CTGTGTTCTGTCTCCAGCCTGATGACCAGATCTAGTTTATGTCTTCTAACTCTACCCTGTGTTCTGTCTCCAGCCTGATGACCAGATCTAGTTTATGTCTTCTAACTCTACCCTGTGTTCTGTCTCCAGCCTGATGACCAGATCTAGTTTATGTCTTCTAACTCTACCCTGTGTTCTGTCTCCAGCCTGATGACCAGATGAGTTTGGTGGCGGTGATGCTTTATGACTACCAGGACAGAAAGTTCCTCCCTCGAGAACATCGGGGGGAGGAGCTTTTACAGGAAGTCAGGGAGGTGGAGGACTGTCTGCTTGGGTAAGTAAGAGGTGGTGTGTGTTACACCTGGTTCAGATATTAGAACAATTTCAAAGTCTCAGAATGTCGATCAGCTAACTGTGGACTGGCCATCCTGAATAATGAAACACAGTAACAGGGCAGCTTTACCATAGTAATTAAACGTTAGTTAAGGGGAAGTGGCCACTCTGTTGCATGTCAACAGACAACAGCAGGGGAATCCCCAACTACATCACAGGGGGATGTGATGGCTGCCCTGGCAATAACCAATTAGAACTGGATTCACCTTTTTCTGGCACAGTATTAAAGAACCTCTGAGAGGCTGACCACAAAACATCCCAAAACTATTCTCTGATTGGCTCGAATTGGAATCCATTTTGACACTAGTCTTTCACTACGATTCACCACGAACACTTTCTTAAACTGCTCCCTGTTTAGAACCGAGTGGTGTACACCATCTGGTCTGTTGGACTGTCCTGAAGCAGTCAGGAGTAACTCCTCTCTTACATTCTGCATTCATTCCTGTATGTGATGTAGGTTTAAGACAAAGCTGGCAGCTGCACTGGCTCGCTGCAGGATCAAGCATGACCTCCCAACCATCGACTGCATCCTCCCTGAGGCTGTGAGGGACAAACAGGACCGAGCCCAGAGGCTTCCCTTCTATGCATGGGTCAACACTTTTAAGAGCAGGTCTGTTCACTGGACACACAGATGACACACACCCCAACACATCTGCATGCATTCACACACACACACACACACACACAGACACACACACACACACACAGACACGTCTGCATGCACACAGGTTGTGGGTATTGAACAATGGTTTATGATCCAGGGGCCCTGCCGACATCCCATTAATGCACATTTGGTGTGTGTGTGTTTGAGATAGTGATCAAAAAGATGGAAAGAAAGAGAGAAATGGAGTGAGATAAAATGTGTTTATTTGCGTGTGTGTGTAGGTGTGTGTTTAGTCCGCTGTGCTCCAGACAGCCTGATTCAGAGGAGTGTAAATCCTGTTGCAGTGGACAGATCCAATCAGCAATACCCCACAGCCAGGCCTGGGACTGGAGGTCACCTGTGGGGTGTGTTTGTGTGCCTGTGTGCGTGTTTGCTCTCAAAAGTTTACACTGCACATACAGGATATAGCATATTACTTCTAAAAGTGGTTGCAGATTTGGTCCATGTACAGGTTTTACATGGTATAATACAGACTAATTAATCTCAGCGCAGTTTGGTTCAATGGCAGATGTTCAATTCAGTTGCTAAGCTTTTAGTCATCAGAGTGCACAAGCACACAACCAATGAGGCCACATGAAGCCAACATGACAGAAACCACATGAAGCCGAAATGAACTAATGACAGAAGCCACATGAAGCCAACATGAACCAATGACAGGGGTCATATGAAGCCAGAATGAACTAATGACCGAAGCCACATGAAGCCAACATGAATTAATGACAGGGGTCACATGAAGCCAATATGAACCAATGACAGAGGCCACATGAAGCCAACATGAACCAATGACAGGGGTCATATGAAGCCAGAATGAACTAATGACAGGGGTCACATGAAGCCAACATGAACTAATGTCAGAAGCCACATGAAGTCAACATGAATTAATGACAGGGGTCACAAACTCCTGACTATAAGCCAAGTGCTGGGAGGTATTCATTGTTAATCAGTAATGTTAGAAAGTAACTGATTATCTTAGATCAACTTAGATTTAGGCAATAGGTTTTTAACATTCCATTTATTGTCATCCTTTTTTATGTTCAGTATGTGTTTTAGACTCTTATTTCATAGATTATTAGTTACATAATACAGGAACATTAGAAAGTATGGCAACAAAGACCAGGAAAGAGGGAAATAAACAAACATTATAATTCCTTTGATTCAGTCTGTTTTTAACTTTGAGTGAACATTTTCTAAGTTGTGATCAACAAAGCTGTGAGTTGTGAAAGATAAAAGCAGCGGCAGCCGGATGGAATCTGAACAGGGGATCGGTTAGAGGAACTGCCGTTATGTCACGAATCTGACATTATGAAAGTGTTGAGAGAAGAAAATAGCCTTTTTTTAAACACAGTCCGTGTCATCCCTTTGTCCTACTCAGCCTGGATGAGGTGTGCAGAGTCCTGAAGCAAGGGGGGTTCTCCCAGGTGAATCTGGTGGAACAGCTGGTGGGGAGGTCCTTCTGCCAGGACCTCCATTGTGCAGACATGTTAGTGTTTCCCCCCAAGGTCAAAGCTGCCCTGTACAGCACCAAGCTGCTCAGCAACTACCAACTCATCATACAGGTACCACAGCTTTCTTCTGACGTACCGATAGTGTTGAACGAAGGCTTCTGCTGAGGCCCTCAAAGGAGAACATAGTTAACAACCTCTGTACAGTGTCTCTCAAAAGCATTCCCCTTTCCCTGGGCTTTACAATTTATTGAATCCGAAGTGGATTAATTTCACTTTTGCCATTAAACAACACCATTTCGTCAAATTGTTTAGAATTAAGAAAAATATAAAAAAGGAGGTTGACTGCATAAGTATTGTTGCGGAGTAATTAACGGTCTTGAAGTCATGTCATTCGTTTAACAGTGCGTCTGTGGTCCACCTGTGTGCAATTAAGGTTAAATACACCTCTGGGAGGTCCAATACTTGATTAGTACAATTCCTAACAAACACTACAGCATAAAGAAGAAAGAACATTCAAAGCAAAATCTGGAATTAAGTTATTAAAATTTTACAGCACCCCTCTGGTGCAATCAATGCAAATAATGATTAATGACTTTTGTATGTACTTGTAATTCATTTAGAAGAATTTTATGATTTTATTTTTCACTTTGACTTTATAAAATGGTTTGTGTTGATCAGTGGCAAAAAAACGTTATAATAAAAAAAGATGTGGAAAAATCCAAGGGGGTGAATACTTTAGAGAGGCACTGTAATGTCCTTTTTTGAAAATATTCTATTTGGGTTCTATGTGGAACCAAAAAAGGGTCCTGAAAGTGGAGAGCCGAAGAATCGTTTTAGGTTGAAGATTGTACCTATATTATTTAAGATGCAACTTGTTACATAGTGTTCCTTTCTAATCAGTAAATAGGATTATTTCTGGAGCACTGGGTTTGTTTTTAAACTAAACCTTCTACAAAATGGGAAAAATGATTTCGAAAAAAAATAGCTGTACAGTACTTTGGCTGGCGTACATAAATTCAAATAAACATTTCAATGCAAATGCTTCCCCACCCATTGTGAATACAGATGACCCATTTGTGCCACCGTATAAAGCCCTTCTTTGTAGGGAGAGTGCCGAAGACCTCAACGCTTCTGTCTTTAATTTCTAGTCCAATAAACTGCCTGCCACTCCGAGGGAACGGCCACACGAGCGCAGTGAAATCTGATTACTGAGCCAAATTCAATTAAGCATTCAATACCTCTGCTAAACGAATCACTTCCTCTCACTTTTCATTTCTCCCTCTCCTTCCTTACTCAATGTCACTGCTCCTTCCTTCCTCTGAGGCTGTGATGTGGATACTAGCTGCAGAAGGTCTATCGTGCTCTGTGGGGTTGTGCTACGTTCAGCATTCTGTCTGGAGGGGCTTGGGGCTCTGCTGGTTGAAGGGCATTTCCATAGTAACATGATAAAGCTGGGGACCACTTTCACACTGTCCATCCTCTCCTTCCTCCTTTCTGTCCCTCTCTCACTCCCTATCCCTAGTTTCTTCCTGTCTCACTTGCTATCTATCTCTTCCTGTCACTCTAACTCTCTCTTCTTGTTTCTTTATCCAGTTGTAACCCTAACCTCTCCTTCTCTCCTACTCCCCCTCCTCACCCACACTGTTCTAGGACAAGTCATGCAGTATGGGGCCAAGTGTGGTGCCCCCCCTGCTGGCCACAGAGGGGGACGTCCTGATGGCGGGTCGCTGCTCTGGTCTCACTGTGTCTCACACCGCTTCCCTGATCGCCAAAGGAAACAGCCAATCTAAGGTGTTTGTCTGTGTTGGAGACCGGCCAGCCGCCCAGAGGGAGGTGCTTCAGGAGGTCCTCGCCAACATGGCCTGCAGGAGTATGTGTGTGTGTGTGTGTGTAGACCATGTTTCTATCATGTGTTAAGAAAGTAAAGTATAGGGCTGCTAGTCATGATGGATCTATTTATGGATCTCTATGGTTGGGTCTGCGGCTGTCTTTTAGCATCTCAAGATCCCTGTCTCGGTCTTGCAGTGGGCACATGGAACATCAAGCACCTGGTATAAACGCCAACTGGACCAGGCTGGTTTAAACTGTGGCCTACATCATGTTTAGCCGACAAATGGCCGCATGGTGAAGTCGAATCGATGTAAAAATGTTCTGAGAAAACAGAGGGGGGAAAAAAGTAATCATTAAGAAGAAATCTATTTATCTCATGTTTTCATTTGTCATGGGAGTGTGTTTTTGAGTCTCAGTGTGGGCGGGTTTATCATATAAACGTACTGTTTGTGTGCGTCTGAGTGTGTATGTTTCTGTGTGTGTGTGTGTGTCTGGTCAGATGTGAAGCTGATTCCGGAAGGTTTTCTGTCTTTGGACCCGTGTCTCACGAGGCTCCAGCAGGTCCGTCTCATCCTGTTGACTCCCCAGTGTTCTGTGTCTGGAGTCAGCGACCCCGTGGAGTTTATACTGCATGAAAACGGAGGTACAGCCTCACACCCTTAAAGTACTGCACCAGTGGACCCTCACTCACCCTTGGACCTGTCACTCACAAATCCAAACCACAGTTCACAGTGTTCTGCAGAGGAGTGGAGGTGTGTGTGTGTGCGTGTGTTCACTATGCTTTGTTTAATCTAAATCCACCCTCTCACCTTCAGACCCGGACCTGCTCCTGGACTTGGCCCAAGGCACCATATCCCCGGCCAAGCTTGATACACTGGTGGACCAGCAGAAGAGGAACATCATCCACGCCCTGAAGTGTGAGTGTGTGTTTGTGTGTGTGTGTGCAACCTCTCTTTCAGGAATGTAATCTAATCTCATCCGCAATTAGTGCAGAGTTTCCTTCTGCGAAGCTGTAAGTGTTAATTAGACATGCTAATTTATCCGGGTCCAGTAAGGTCAGTATCGGCCCCAGGCTGCTGAACTCTTCACCTGATCACACAGGGTTTCAGCGCAAGTTCCCAGCTGTTACCAAGACAGCAAACCCCACAAAAATGTATTGTTGTCATGACACAGTTTGATGGTCTTATTGCGTCCGCTCTCACTGGCAGGTCCTGGATTTGAAGATCCTTTGGAGCATTGTGTGGTTTTGCTACTGGCTTCTCATTTCTACCCCTGTCTAGTTCTGCGTCCCCAGAAACCAACAATTAGTCAGTGCCATTAGCAGGTGCTGAGCATGGTTTCTGGGGATTCTTGTGTCCGAATAAGACCAGCTGACACTTACAGACCGACGGTTCGGCTCCACAATACCCAGAGGACACACACAAGTAGTTAGGATGTAAGGAATTGTTCTGAAAGGAAGATCCAGGACATAGTGTCTATAACGCTTAATCAAGCTCACATAGTGGGATGTTTACTTAAGACACAATGAATTGTTAGAACACTTCAGTCACATGTCAGTGCGTGGCGAAATATGAGGACGAAGCAAGAAATGAAAGTGAAGATTGGTGCTGGTTTCCCTGCTGTGACTCATGTAACTGAACATGAAATGGAAGCCCGGCTTCTCTAATCACACGTTTATTGATCGGGCTGAAATGGTTTTGCCGGCGGCTGCAGATCCTCTCTAACGGACCGTTAATGAAGGACAGGTGGCTATTGACCCTCCCGCTGGCTCAGCGCTCAGTCGATAGACACCTCCTTCAGCCCCCTGCACCCTCCCCTCCCCAAGCACGTGGTGGAGGAGGCGTCAGCGCTGACAGAAGGGATGTAGAAAAGTTGGGAACGCCGGCCTGTTTATCTTCCCCCCATTTTACGTTGGAGGAAAAGTCGATTTTTATAAGAAACGAATCACCTCAGTTTTCACCGCGTTTCCTGACCCCCAGCTTCCTGTTACACTGCTTGATATTCTGCTTCTTATCACTGTGCGCTGTCAGTCAGTGCACCGACGCTGGAGAACACACTCCCTGATGAACAACAGTGACTAAGCTCGCAGCTGGCCAAGCTACCCCAAGACGTCACTAAAGGGTGACCACCCCGGGTATCACTGAGTCGTTTCACTAAAGGTTGACCACCCCGGGTATCACTGAGTAGTTTCACTAAAGGGTGACCACCCGGGTATCACTGAGTCGTTTCACTAAAGGGTGACCACCCGGGTATCACTGAGTCGTTTCACTAAAGGGTGACCACCCGGGTATCACTGAGACGTTTCACTAAAGGGTGACCACCTCGGGTATCACTGAGACGTTTCACTAAAGGGTGAACACCCGGGAATCACTGAGTCGTTTCACTAAAGGGTGACCACCCGGGTATCACTGAGACGTTTCACTAAAGGGTGACCACCCGGGAATCACTGAGACGTTTCACTAAAGGGTGACCACCCGGGTATCACTGAGTCGTTTCACTAAAGGGTGACCACCCGGGTATCACTGAGACGTTTTACTAAAGGGTGACCACCCGGGTATCACTGAGACGTTTTACTAAAGGGTGACCACCCGGGTATCACTGAGACGTTTTGCAGTGCCCGCTGCTTGGCCCCTGGTCATTGTTGGTATGCTGCCATCGGGATTCAAACATTTGGCGAAAATGGCACCGCAGTGACTTAAAATACTGTGCTGCCAAGAACAGCTATTTATCAGCTTGATCTTAAAAGTTAGTTGTTCGAATGAGCTGTAATTGGTGTGAAAGCAGATCAAAGCAGTTACACACATGGCTGTGTGGATTCAACAGTAGGTGCAACACCGAGCCATGAACAACAGTTCATTAACATTCAATGGTTGCATTTGAGAACTGTTTGAATAAAGGAAAATGTAAGCAATCTCGCTTCAAAATCCATCTGTGAGGATGGTTTTGATTGAGGAACGTGCTGTATAATGTAAAATAACAATTTTAAGCCATTTCTAAGCATGTCATACTCTGTTTCATTTGTAATTTTGTAATTTACTATAATGCATGCCTATGCTTTATGACTTTGAACATATGTTTAACTTACCTGTTAAATAGCATATTGAATATATTTTGTTGGTGTTTGTAATTGATGTGCAGTGGGGTGTTATGTTAAATATGTGTTAATGGGAACCTTGTGCTTTTGTGTGTTTGTGTGGGTGAGACCAGTCCCCCAAGTGCAGACAGTGGTATACTCTACCTGCTCCTCTTACCCTGAGGAGAACGAGGAGGTGGTGAGGAGAGCTCTGGAGCAGGCAGGGCCTATGGAAGGATCCAACCTAAAAGCATTCCGGTTAGTCTTCTCTCAACTGTCCTCTTTAAAAGGGTTTATTGGCATCAGAAACATTCTGACAGTCAAAGAATAAGGAAGATATAATTAGTAATATCAATTATAACAAAAGTAGAAAGTAAAAAAACTTTACCAACTCAAAAGCTTAATGAGTATATAGGCATTTTAGACGGGAACTATTTGACCTCTGGTGGCCCTGTTGTCTTGGCAGCGGATCACACACATTTCTGCCTGTGTTTTCATAGTGTGCTATAATGTCTGATAATGTAGCCCGCCAACTAGCCTGTTTCGTATGTTTGATGTGTGATTACACACACATTATTAATGGGTCTATAAGATCTATGGAAAGCACATGTCTCTGATGTGGTCACACGTTTGTCAGAATGTTCGGAGGTGTTGTGTTCACACTAGTTGTCCTGTGAGTGCCAGGTCTGCGTCTAGCATCCCCACTCGATAGAAACGTCACGCTCACTGAGTTTCAACCGAGAGGGTTTTTTCTTATTTTCATTATGTGTAGAACAATGTTACATGACCACGATCTCAGCTTTTCTGTTTATTCTAGTAGTAGTTTTGACTGTTGTCTCCGGTAGCGGCAATATAGAGGTGTATTAAAGACAGCGTTTATCAAACGTACAAATGTAGGTCTAACTTCTAAACAGATGACGTTACCAAGTATTATGATTTCTCTCAAGAAAGAGAGCAGTCAAAGGAACCCAAAACCCTAATGAGTTCCCTTTCCCATCCATGTTCCAAGGTGAGGCTGGTGATAACAACACACAGGTGTCTGTGCTCCACATGGAAGAGACGTTGGTTCTCTTTGGCAAGTGACAAGGTCATTGTTTTTATAAAATCACCAAGTAATCACTGTAAGAAAGTTACAGTTATAAAACAAAATGTTTTTTTTCTGATATTCCTAAAATTTACTTATGCCATCTCATGCAATCCACTGACAAAACCACTCAAAACCGTCCCGTGGCTGAATCTAGTTGCTTACCATTGGCCTACATCGTGGAGATCCATATGGAATAATAAATACAAACATAAAATAGCTACTTATTTTGCTCCTTTCGAACTTGATTTTCTAATAATGCCTTGTTGATTGAGATTGAGTATTTCAAAGCAGTTTCATGAGCCAAAACCTTTATGGACAGTCTTGACAAAGCTACTTGGTGATTGTATTGGGTACCCAGGGAAACTGCTTAGAGGAAAGTGGAGGTTACTTTTAGTTGGAATCAAATCTACCAAAAAGAGAAATGCATTTAGTTGTTTATCTTTCCAAACCCAAAGTTTTGAGGCAACAGAAGCACATTACTCTGGTTCCATGCGTGTTTGGGCAGTGTGTGTCACGGTTGGATAAGCAGGTTTTCCGCTGTCAAAATGAATGCCGTGACTAACCGCCAAAACCAGCTTTGATAGAAGTCAAATATCCCTGCCAGCGCTGCCTGAAATTTCATAATGGTTTTGAGGACACACTTAAAAATATAAATTACCAATCCTAGAGCAACAGTTTGAAATTGCAATGGAGCATGTGTTTGACACTACCAGCCCCAAAATAGAGCCTCTCTTCTTCGCTGAAGACAGGTAATGTTACCGAAATCAGATTTATCCTTTTTTTTGGTTCATTTTACAAACAGCAAGATATATATTCAAGTAGGGCCTAAAACATCAAATATCACATCCAAAATAATATAATTTAAAAACGTTAAAGTAGTGTGTCCTTGGCATGACACTCATCAAAGAGGTGAAGAGAATACGATGCTTGATCTCTTGTTGATTGTTTTAGTCTACGTGAGATATTACATGGCATGAGAGTGTCTAGGGGATTGAGCATGTGTAAATGTATACATGTATTCCAAACTGTACTCTTAGTTATTTCAGGGACACTTGGTTTGAGACAAATCTTTTGGAGGGTCGGTTGACTGGTTGAAATGTGCCATAAACAAGATAAACAAGATTAGTTTGCTGGATTTGGGATCAATTGTTAAGTAGACATAGTGGGCCTTAGTATTGCTTTTACCCAGGGTTTAAAATGTCTTCTAAAGCACAGCCTTTTCATCACGCTGTTCACGCAACCAGGAAGTCTGGTTGATATCCTTAAATGACGGAAGGAAAATACTCTTGAGACTTCCGGACACAGAACATCTGGATTTATTGACTCCTGTTCATTGTAATATGCAAAAACATTGATGTGCAACAAAAAGATAATGTAACCTTATAGTCTTCAAACTGCACAAGACCCTTCAGAGTCTGGGTCCAGGTTTCTTCCTAAATGTTGACCCTACACAGGAGCCACTGTGCATCAGTTTCTTGTTGTTGCCTGCTCTTAGATGTTTTTGGCAGGACAATTGTAATAGCACTTTGTGAAAACTGCTGATGTAAAAATGGCTTTTTATAATAGATTTGATTTATTAACATCTACTTTGATTGAGATGACAGGTGCTTAAGCCACCACAAGGTATCACTAGAGCACAGAAGCAAGGCAACCCTCACCCACCTGGACGGTGCAGGACAACTGCATCGCCCCTCCTTGGGACACCTGGCTAAACCGTTAGCCCCACGATGCAGCTAACAAAGGCCTCTTCGTGAGGTGTTTACATACATATTCTCTAATATACTTAAATCTGTAGACCTTGAGAGGCTATATATTATTTTTCTCTCAGTGATAGTTCCACTATCAATCTCCACCGAACCTTAACAAATGAAACGGTATCCTTAACTTTGGGACCTTGTCTATGGTCATACGATATCATCATGCCAGCCGGACAAGCCTGGGATATCATCATGCCAGCCGGACGATGTCTGGGATATCATCATGCCAGCCGGACAAGCCTGGGATATCATCATGCCAGCCGGACGATGTCTGGGATATCATCATGCCAGCCGGACGATGTATGGGATATCATCATGCCAGCCGGACGATGTCTGGGATATCATCATGCCAGCCGGACAAGCCTGGGATATCATCATGCCAGCCGGACGATGTATGGGATATCATCATGCCAGCCGGACGATGTATGGGATATCATCATGCCAGCCGGACGATGTCTGGGATATCATCATGCCAGCCGGACGATGTCTGGGATATCATCATGCCAGCCGGACAATGTCTGGGATATCATCATGCTGAACGGTTATTAGCAGACTAGCAGTGAAATTTAACATTTTGAAGAGCTGATTCTCCTGATAATTAAAATTAGCATGCTTTTAACCCTTTCCTTGTGTTATATAGTCAAAGGTAAATTAATTGACAATAGAGTCCAGTTCCAGATCCAGAACTGTCTTTCTTGTTCATAAAGTTGGTGTACATTTGATTCAGGGAGGGAGATTAAACTTGCGTGATTAAAGGCCTAACATCTGCTTTTATAAGGTGTCATAAAACTGACGTAATCTGTAATTAATATTCTTGGAAACTAAAGTACCTCCCAGTAATAGACTTCACTTTGGGAATTTAATTTGTCTAGCTAGTCATTGCATTGGGAGAAATGTTTATAAATGGTTGCACTATTTGCCTGTACAGTTTTTCACAGAGTGGGGAACCCCTCCTTACTTCTGACAGACACATCTTGTCTGGGATGATCTTTTAAGACCCAGTCCTGTTACTGACCTGTTGCCAATTGAGCTAATTAATTGTGAAATGTTCCACCGGGTTTAGTTTTTTAGCTGTACAAAAAGTTTCCCGTCTTTCGTTGCCTCTGTCCAAGCTTTTTTGAAACGTGTTGCTGGCATCATATTAAAAATGGGTAATTATGTTTCCAAAAACAATAACATTTCTCAGTTTCAACATGGGATATGTTCTCTTTGTACTATTTTGTATTAAATAAAGGGGTACATTATTTGCACGTCATTGCATTGCGTTTTTTTTTTGCGTTTTACACAGGTCCCAACTTCTTTTCAATTGGGGTTGTATATAATACAGCCAATCAGGTCCTTACAGGTTTCCCACAGTAAAAAATAGAAAGGTATCTGAGTTGTCATTGGTATAAACCATGGGTCTATAAGGTTGGTTTTTGAGATGGGATGGTCAGAGATTACCATGTTGTTAGTACAAAGGAGTAGTATAGCACACATAAGTAGTATAGTATACATGAGTAGTATAGTATACATGAGTAGTATAGTATACAGGAGTTGTATAGTATACAGGAGTTGTATAGAATACGGGAGTAGTATAGTAATTATGAGTAGTATAGTGTACAGGAGTAGTATACATGAATAGTATAGTATACATGAGTAGTATAGTATACAGGAGTTGTATAGTATATGGGAGTAGTATAGTATACATGAGTAGTATAGTATACAGGAGTTGTATAGTATACGGGAATAGTATAGTAATCATGAGTAGTATAGTATGCAGGAGTAGTATAGTATACATGAGTAGTATAGTATACAGGAGTTGTATAGTATAGTGTAGTATACAGGAGTTGTATAGTATACGGGAGTAGTATAGTAATTATGAGTAGTATAGTGTACAGGAGTAGTATACATGAATAGTATAGTATACATGAGTAGTATAGTATACAGGAGTTGTATAGTATATGGGAGTAGTATAGTAATCATGAGTAGTATAGTGTACCGGAGTAGTAAAGTATACATGAATAGAATAGTATAAAATAGATAAATAGTGTTTGTGTTCTCTCTTTATTTGGTTGGGATGATTGTGTTGTTATTCTGGGGCCCTGTGGTGTCTTATGAACAGAGCTCTAAGACCAGCTGGCAGGAGTCCAGGTTCATCTCTCTTTTTGTTTGAGTCCAGGTTCTTCTTTCTGTAGCTTCGTCATGGAAGGTTGAGAATCACTTCTTTCAGGTGGTTGGAAAATGTAATGGCTCTTTTTGTAAATTCATAACTACCGTGAAATGTCCTAATTCCACTATGCTTCCTCTTTGTCTGGCCTTCTCTTCCCCCCATCTCTGTCTCCACCCTCCCTTACTCGGGTTTTACCCCCCACCCCCCTCTCTGTCTCCACCCTCCCTTTCTCGGGCTTTACCCCCCTCTCTGTCTCCACCCTCCCTGTCTCGGGCTTTACCCCCCTCTCTGTCTCCACCCTCCCTGTCTCGGGCTTTACCCCCCTCTCTGTCTCCACCCTCCCTGTCTTGGGCTTTACCCCCCCTCTCTGTCTCCACCCTCCCTGTCTTGGGCTTTTCCCCCCCCCCCCCCTGAAGTAATCATGTATTTGTACCTGTGTGTGTTGTCCAGGCCATGCTTCTCCATACCCACATCTCTGGACCGAGTCGAGGAGGGAACAGGGTGTCCTTTCTTTAGAGTGGATGCTTCTGAAGAGAGGAAGGGCTGTTTCCTGGCTGTACTCACCAGAGAGGTAACACTGATAAACTGACTGAAAGGCCAGGATGCTCCCTAACATTTCCCCTGGTTCTGTCTCCTCACCACCCACCCACCCACTTCTGGTTCAGCACTTAAGTGTGTGATGCCGGAACAAAACTGCTGTGATACACATGTACTTATCATTTCAATATGTGCTTCAGTGTTTTGCCCCCTGTACCAGAGAGTACTGTTTATCATTGTATAACTAAGCCGCTACTATCATCAGCAACATCAGCAGTGTGGCCGCGGCCAATCTGATCCACTGGGAGAAACACAACATCCATCTGCTCCCAGAATGCAGTGCTCTCTCCCAGCCTCTAGGCAACCCCCCTGGGCTCAGTCAAGTCCTCAACACTGGAGGGTTGGTTCTAACACTACTGTCTGTTTACATGCTCCACGCGACTTGTTGGTTTGCTCAGTCTCTGACTGGTGGATGTTCAAAGAGCTCGTAGGAGAGAGGGGGGAGACCCGAAAGAGCCCCCTCCCTGGGGGTAACCATCTGTCACCCCCCCAGAACCCACCGTGATACACTGAGCTGTACACATCCGTCTACTGACTAAGCCCTCGTTCACTTCAGGGAACTCTCCTGTACCCCACACACAGAAACAGCACCGCGCAGCTGGAAACGAGAGGCATAAAAACAATGGTTCTGCGGTAATGTGAGAATATGAAGGGTTATGATAAGGAACGTTTATGCAGAGTTTTTGAAGGAAAAGGAAGCCTCTTTCATGTCATTAAGACCCTTGTCACTCCTGATGCCTGGAGGAGTTAGGATGTGAGGTCACAGAAATAGGCGACAGGTCGTGTTTCCATCTCCTGTCTGAGGGAAGACTGATGGAGGAGAAGATCAGGCGATATGTACAGCCTTGGAGGTAGAGCCGAGCAGACGTTTGACGGGGAGGATGTAAGGCCTTCAGAAGGAGTAGAAGAGCAGAGAGGCAGGATCAGAGGATGCAGACAAGCCAGAGAGAATGGACGGCCGGAGAGAGAGGGCGTGAGACGAAGAAGGAGGGAGATGAAAGAGGAGGGCTGTTGTAGAACAACAGTGGAGCAGTCAGAACCTCTCTAATGACTACAGAGAAAGACTGGTCCACACACACACACACACACAGGCTGCAATAGCAGGGACACAGAGCGAGCTGCTTTTTCATTCTCTGTGTTCTTTGTACTGTAGCGGAGAGAAGCAAAACCAGGCTGACAGACAGAACAGACCTCAGTTGAAGTGTGCCAGACCTCAGAAAACACACTGTAGTATTACATGCTGTACTGAATAGGACTACCTGGGGAACTGGTCCAGAGAACCATATGGAAGAGAGAACGTCAACCTTCTTTAGTTCATCTTTACATAGTTCTGCCGATTGCTGTCATAGGTCCTGGATGGGTGTTTCTGAGTGTGATGTGATGGTTGACTAGGCTGTCTGTGGTGATGCAGGAGTGAACATGTGTTTCTTCTATTTCTCTCTTCTACGTCTACATTATAACCCAACTTTTTATCTCTGGTTTTTGTTTGTTTCTCCCTCCTATTCCCTTGTGCTCTTCCTGTCTTCTATCACTTTGCGCCGCCCCCTTTTGGCATAGTCTCAAACTAACCAGTCTTACAAGCTATGCATTCCTCAGTCTCCCTCCATCACACTTGTTTTGCAGTTACTATTGGGAACACATAACCCAATCAACCTAACCACACAAACGTGAATGCCTGCAATAGGTTTGTACAGTTACAAGCTTGATGTTGTCTTTGAATGGAAGTAAATACTTCTTTGTTTACTGTGATAAATAATCTAGATCTTTACACACTTTCCCAAACATTTCAAATCACATCTCAACCATTGTTTTGGTGTTTAATCAGGTTAACATTTGCTATTATAAGAGCAGGTGAAGATCTAGATCAGATTT
>JACXGK010001446.1:35395-47808 GCA_016801125.1 Novumbra hubbsi | reverse complement strand
CTGGAGGAGGGATAGAGAGGGAGGGTGGGGGGAGGGAGTGAGTGAGTGAGGGGGATAGAGAGTGGGAAAGAGGGGAGGGGATAAAGAAATAAAGGGAGGTACAGAGGGAGTTGTTTACTACCTTCAGTGTGTTTTAGGGTTTTCAGTAGTGTTCTGGATGAGACCAGCGATAAGGTACAGATTAATTTGTTGGTTCCTTACTTCTCTTACCTATTGGGCGAGACACTGACGTCATCCCAAGGTAGTGAACATGGAACTTCTGCACCAGCTCAGTCTTAGGCATGGGAAACTCTGAGGGAGAACACACACATCAGACACTAGAGTTAACACAGGTAGTAGGATAATACACACATCAGACACCAGAGTTAACACAGGTAGTAGGATAATACACACATCAGACACCAGAGTTAACACAGGTAGTAGGATAATACACACATCAGACACCAGAGTTAAAACATGCAGTAGGATAATACACACATCAGACACCAGAGTTAAAACAGGCAGTAGGATAATACACACATCAGACACCCGAGTTAAAACAGGAACACATATGGGAACAAAAGAGCATCTTAGGTGTAGGAACGCCCAAACAGGACTGTCAATCTACATGAAGAAATGATACAGACACTTGGAATATTGCGAATATTTAAACAATGCATATATTGTTGCATCAAATTAGGTCACACACACATGATTATTCAAGTGGGCAACGCTTCCGCGGGGCTGTTTTGATTAACGCTGGGCTAAGAAACAAATGTCTATTTACAGGATGTCCTGAGGGATGCCCCGCCTACTCTATAATACACGGTATGGAGACGCCGAGATGGAAAAATGACAAAACAGAAGCTAGCCCGGTTATTCCACTACACCCGAAGAAGAAACGGAGGATGGAGGGATGACCATTAAGGACGAGGATGAGGCCGGTGGGGCGTACGGCTGGCTGGGTGGTGACAGGGAGGAGCATCGTGAGCCATGTCCATCCAACGAGTGCTTTGATCTCTCAGCAGGGGTTGCTGGGAGTTAAGGCTCACTATTGCAACACTAATTGGCTTTTAATGAGGTTGGCTGCTTTTGGGAGCTCAAAGCACAATGTTTTGCTTCCTATTCTGTCCACACAATGACAGCAGTCTTCCGGCAGCCAGCACATGCCATGATTTCTTATTTCCTCCCCTAGAATCATCCACAGATATCGGAGTAGGAAAAGAGGAATATACATTGAGACCGGGCAAAATGAAGCATTAACACAACAATGTGAAAACGGTTTTACACGGATTTATGAGCTGTTGTATTTTGTCCACGTATTTCAAGTGATCCAAGCACGGCTATCTTAATCATTAACACGTTTGCAGTCAGTTCCGGATTTGTAAAAGGCAATTTCTTTTATTTGTGGAAAACCTGTGAAATGTTTGAGAAGTTATGTGAGGAGTAATACTTGTGTGTGTGTGTGTGTGTGTGTGTGTGTGTGTGCCATCAAGCCCCTACCCTGGAGAGGAACATCAGAGCCGGTCTGAGATGAGCTGCCAGCAACAGCCTTGGCGCTCTTCTTCTCAGCCATAATCTGGGAGAGGGGAGAGGAGAAAGGGAGAGGATAAGGGAGGGAGGAGGGGAGAGACAAGATAAGAGACACAAGGAGAGAGGGAGAGAAACGGAGCGAGGAGAAGGGAGGAGAAAGGAGAAAGGGAAAGGGGAGAGAAGAAACAGAGGGAGAGGAGGAGGATTAGGAGGTCATTTTAAACAAAGATACTTCAGCATGTTCAAAGCAAGAAGGAATGTGGGTCTTGAGCAACTCATTGCAAGTTCTTTGAACTAACTGTATATTTATATTTTCTGAATAAATGACTCCATCTTTCCATTCAGTATTCTCTCTGTTTGTGTGTTTTCACCCATGTTTCAGAACAGTGTTCACGGTGAAACCCCCTGAAATGTGACAGCTCCCAGTTCCAGATAGCTGATTAATAGCAGGTGTCATTAATCAATGTCCACAGTGAGTCTGCAAGTCACTGCTTAAGGAGGCACGCGCACACACACACAAGCATGTGCAGGCATGCCAACATCACGCAATCACGCACCTAAACGCACACACACACCAAGCATCCCACTGCAGAGGAGCACTTCGGGGTCAGTGAGTTTCTCTGCTGCAGTGGGAACTGTGTGTATATGGGACATCACTCTAGAGGGAAATAGTCCTTTACTCACATCCACCAATTAGTCACACAGTTTAGGGTCCTGGTGACTTTTTGTAAGTATCATGCAGAGAAACACCACATTTGTAATGTATGCCCACTCCTGGATTTAGCCTATATGCTAAATTACTTGAATGCATTTCAAAGTGGGTCATAAAACCCACCTTTAAAATGCAGATGACACTGAACAAACCAATATGTATTGTGCTGAGTCAATGTTCCTTTCTGGTCAGAGGCAAACAGTCTCTGTCTGATGTCTACATCAATAATAACCAAAATGTCTATTGAGGGGATTGTCTGACTGTTTGATAAATTCAAAAGGAACAGTACATTTTGTGCCTTCAACACCTTTCCGGGCTGGGTCCTCCCAAAATGAACAGCCCATCGGCTCCGGAGAAAATGTAATGGTGGCAATGCAATTTCAAAGGGCTAGAAGTATGAATTTATTTCTCATTCTTTGAGTGCAATGCAAATCCAACGTTGTAACATTGCACTGTGAAAATAGACTTAAAGATGATTGTTTTGGTGTCACTGTGTTGTCTGTCTATATTTACATTCTTCTAGTCGGAGAGGTCCACTTACCTTTGAACAGATTTCGTGGAGACTCGTTGCTATGGCTTCGGCAGGGGTATCACATCGGAACACGTGGCATTTCAGAACACGTGTGTTTTTGTCTCTCGCCACATAAGCAAAATCCCTGTAGGATGCACAGAGGAAATCACATGAAGAAATGCACATAGGAAATCACATGAAGAAATGCACATAGGAAATCACATGAAGAAATGCACAAAAGGAATCACATGAGTTATGTAAATACATATCATATATACCTATGTGAACAATTATTTTCAGATCACTTAGACAATTTGTGTCTGTATATTTAAAAGCTTCAATATTCTCTTTAAAGTCATGGGGTAGAAAATGAAGGCTTCCACTGCTATGAATTGTATACTGTAAATGATCCAAATATAGACTCCGGTTCTTCTGTAAAAAACACTTTCTTTGTTCACTTATGTTTCCACAGATGATGGATGATTGGAACTTCCCTCTCATTAGAGCAGTATTATAATAGTGTATTATCATAGTGTATAATCCTTCATAGCCTAAGGATGTAGCTGAAGTAACTCCTCTAGAGTGAACACCACCTACATACAGGCACATGCACAGAGACACACACAGAGACACACAGAGACACATACAGACACACAGAAACACACAGAGACACACAGAGACACACACACGGTGTGTCCCAGTGCCCCAGGAAAAGGAAATGCCATGCTGAGAACTTCATAGAGTTGCCACATGCCAGAGTGGAAGCACTGACTCCCAGAGAAGGAGAGGAGAGAGATATAATACAATGGAGTTAGAGAGGAGAGAGATATAATACGATAGAGAAAGAGAGAGAGTAGAGAGATATTATAAGATAGAGATAGAGAAAGGAGAGAGAGAGATATAATACGATAGACATAGAGAGATATAATAAGATCGAGTTAGAGAGAGGAGAGAGAAAGATATAATACGATAGACATAGAGAGATATAATAAGATCGAGTTAGAGAGAGGAGAGAGATATAATACAATAGAGTTAGAGAGAGAGGAGAGAGATATTATAAGATAGAGATAGAGAAAGGAGAGAGATATAACACGATAGAGAAAGGAGAGAGATATAATACGAAAGAGAGAGGAGAGAGGTATAATACAATAGAGACAGAGAGAGGAGAGAGATATAATACAATAGAGAAAGGAGAGATATAATACGATAGACATAGAGAGATATAATTAGATCGAGTTAGAGAGAGGAGAGAGATATAATACGATAGAGAAAGAGAGAGAGTAGAGAGATATTATAAGATAGAGATAGAGAAAGGAGAGAGAGAGATATAATACGATAGACATAGAGAGATATAATAAGATTGAGTTAGAGAGAGGAGATATAATACGATAGAGATAGAGAAAAGAGAGATATAATACGAAAGAGAGAGGAGAGAGATATAATACAATAGAGTTAGCGAGAGAGGAGAGAGATATTATCAGATAGAGATAGAGAAAGGAGAGAGATATAACACGATAGAGAGAGGAGAGAGATATAACACGATAGAGATAGAGAAAAGAGAGATATAATAAGATTGAGTTAGAGAGAGGAGAGAGATATAATACAACAGAGATAGAGAGAGGAGAGAGGTATAATACAATAGAGATAGAGAGAGGAGAGAGATATAATAAGATAGAGATATAATATGATAGGAAAATACAGAGAGAAACAGAGCTGGAACAGTGAGCGGAGGGGGGATTCAGTAACACAGATAGATAGTGGGATGGGAGGAAATACAACACCTGGCTGTCACACACACACAAGAAGGAAGTGTCAGTTGAAAGAGGACAGTGGAAGCATGCTAATAGACAGTTCAGGGTAGTGGAGCCACAGGTGCGGCTAGTGCACACGAACAAACACACACACACACACACACTCAGTGTTTATCACAGCAGTGCTTCTGTGTTTATGAGTCCATTACCCATCGTGTCTCCCTGCTTAATTGTGTGCTCACACACTCTGGGTCGATAATACTCCACTCCTGGACAGGACAATGGAAGGGAAGGTGTGTGTGTGTGACTGTGTTTGTCTGTTTGGCATTGGACATCCAAACATCCTGTCACACAGGCTGCAGAGTAGCCTTGCATCTAGTATACATCTCTCGTATAGTCAAGTAGTGACTCGGTGTAATGTGTTACTGTGCATCTATAGAGCACTGCTTCTGCTGTGTGGACCCTCAATCACTCCCCTGACTGCTGCACAGACTGCAGGTTAAACAGAGGACTGGACACGATGATCACAGAGGGAGCACATGTATCACTGGGAAACCATTTACCTTTCTCTGGGTCCAGGGAGGCAAGAGGAAGGAACATAGAGAAAGATGTAGAGAAAGAGAGGGATTGGAAAGAAAGACAGTAGAGTAAAGACACTGTTAGCACATTGACTATTCGGGGTAGCACACAGTGACAGTTTTTAGACATTGTATCAGAGGTCCCAATCAGAAGGTGTCTGAGTTCCTTGAGCCGCATGTCTGTGAGTCTGTATGTATGCCTTTGTCTGTATGTCTGTATGTATGCCTGTATCTGTATATATCTATGCCTGTGTATGCATGTCTGTGTCTGTAAGTATGCCTGTGTATGTACGTATGCCTGTCTATATATATATATATATGTATGTATGCGTCTGTATTTATGTATGCCTGTGTCTGTATGTCAGCCTGTGTCTGTATGTATGTATGCCTGTGTCTGTTTGTATGTATTACTGTGTCTGTATGTATGCCTGTGGCTGTATGTATGCCTGTGTCTGTATGTATGCCTGTGTCTGTATGTATGTATGCCTGTGTCTGTATGTATGTATGCCTGTGTCTGTATGCCTGTGTCTGTATGTATGTATGCGTGTGTCTGTGGAAGCTTCAGTTCTGTCTGCTCTGTACTTTTCATTTCTGTGGAAGAGCTTAGTATTCCGTTCCATCATGACAAACAGCAAAGACCCCTGCCAGCACACACACAAACACACACACGCGCCCACACACACATGCTCTAAACCTGTGGTTATATGCAACTGAATATTTCCCTCTCGTTTCTCTTTCATCCTCTCTATCCGCTTCCCGTTTTAATCTTCCGCCCGCTTCTCCTTTCCATCTCTGTGGTGGCACCGCCCCCCTCCCTCATTCTACACTCCTTCAACCTCTAATTCTCCACAGCAGTTAAACAGAGGGGATGAAAAGTAGCAGTGATGCAGTACAGACCAGTACAAAATACAATCACGGAGGACAGAGGGAGTCAGCACAGAATCAGGAGTGGCTTTACATTTTGGTCATTCAGCAGACACTTTTATCCAGAGCGACTCACAGTTAGTGCAATTATACTTAATTGATCCCCTCCACTCATCAGTATATGGCCAGAGGGAGAGTTAGACAGCATTAGTAGAGAACAGAGAGCTAGGCAGGGTTAACAGAGAACAGAGAGAGCTAGGCAGGGTTAACAAAGAGAGCTAGACAGGGTTAACAGAGAACAGAGAGAGCTAGGCAGGGTTAGCACAAGAAATTGAGAGACAGAGAGGTAGAGACTGAGAGAGAGAGATAGATAGACAGAGAAAGAAACAGGTAAAGAGATAGAGATAAAGAGAGAGGAAAGTATTGACATTATGGAGATCTAACTGACCGTTCTGGCTGCTGTTGTGGTGGGATAGAAGAGTAATATAGGGGGGGGGGGGGGGTTGGGTGTTCCAGGTGTAAAAGGGGAGTGACCTAGGTGTTGAAGGAAAGTAACCCAGCTGTAGAAGGGGAGTAACCCAGGTGTAGAAGGAGAGTAACAGATTGGTTGGGTAATACAGGTGTATAAGGGGAGTAATACAGGTGTATAAGGGGAGTAACACAGGTGTAGAAAGGGAGTAATATGTGGGTTGGGTGATCCAGGTGTAGAAGAGGAGTAACCCAGGTGTAGAAGGTAAGTAACATATTGGTTGGGGAATACAGGTGTAGAAGGGGAGTAACACAGATATAGAAGGGGAGAAACACAGGTGTATTAGGGGAGCAACACAGGTGTAGAATAAGAGTGGCACGTGGTTTGGGTAATACAGGTGTAGAAGGGGAGAAACACAGGTGTAAAAGGGGAGTAACACAGGTGTAAAAGGGGAGTAACACAGGTGTAAAAGGGGAGTAACACAGGTGTAGAAGGGAAGTAACACAGGTCTAGCAGGGAAGTAAAACGGGTGTAGCAGGGGAGTAACCCGGGTGTAGAAGGGGAGTAACCCGGGTGTAGAAGGGGAGTAACCCAGGTGTAGAAGGGGAGTAACCCAGGTGTAGAATGGGAGTAACCCGGGTGTAGAATGGGAGTAACCCGGGTGTAGAAGGGGAGTAACATGGGAGTAACATGGTTGAGAAGGGTATTAACATGTGGGTTGGGTGAAACAGGAAAAGTTGGAATGTCAGGAAAAGATGAGCAGGTAGTCAACAGGACACATAAGAATAAAGTAGGAATATGACGGCACTTCCCTGAGCAGCTGAACCTGCATGTGCACTCCATCATCTGTCTCTGCTTACACACACACACACATATACACACCGATACATGGAAGTATACACACACATACACACCTCACAGACTAAAATGGTCAAACAACTTTACAGACTGTGTCTAGAGTCAGCAAATACTGATTATGTAAATCACAAATAAAAGAGGTGTTAGGCTCAGAAAAGTGTTTCAATTAAGCTAGTCTCTGTTTTGTCTAAGCTTTAAATCTGGTTTCAACATGATTTGACTTTGCATTCAATCTGGTTTAATTTAAGTTTAACTCAATGATCCAGTTCAAGTGAAGCAATGTGGTCTAGCAGCAACAGTTAAAGCCAGTTGAGTGAATAAATCATTGGTCTCTAAATTAGTTATTAGACACTCCCAATAACGTCCTTTATCGTCAGCATAAAGAGAGTCCTAAACCACTGTGGAGCCGTGAGTGGGGGGGTGGAAGTCGTTTTTATTTTCAATGATCATATTGTCAAAGTCCCAACACTGTGTTGCCGCAACAAAGGGAACACGTGGGGCCTTCTGCTAAAAGGCTTCTCTAATCTGATCTCTCTACATGTAGGGGTTTTGCTGAACTGTTCAACTGATATCTAGAATATATTACAGGTAGGGGAGAGACAGGCTAATTCAAGAGTATTGCCCAATGCCTCCTCACATAGTGTATTTCCACTGATAAATCACAGAGCACTTGACAGTAGAGTACTAAAACACAGTTTGGGACCATCAAGAATTCCAGTGCCAGATGAGGAAATCAGTTTGGCTTTGTGTTCTGTGTTGTGTAGTACATTATGATAAGGCGATTAGACTTTCTCAGTGACAGGCAGAGAGGGGGAGAGGGAGACGGAGAGAGAGGCCCTGTGAGGTGAATTAGTCACAGCCCACAGTCATTAGTTCTAATGTCTAGCCTTAATTAGGACCCTGCAACATCAAGTTGTTTGAAACAACAGCCCACACTTTGGGACAGGAAGGAGGGGAACACACTGAAAGCTCCACCGCCCACAGACACGGCACTCACAGATACACATGCAAGCGCACTGGCACAGACGCACCCTTGTGCATACAGGCACCTATGTATGTAGTCCATCATAGATACCGCCTCGGGCGGAACAGAACTGGAGCAAAGTTAAGTGGGTGTAAAAATAAAGAGGTGTATGCTGTAACCCAGTGCTGCAGCCTGAACCCAGCCTGCCGTCCCATCCCTTCCGTGAAACGGAGCGGAGGTTTATGATCAATGCAGTGCCGTATGCAGTGGTGTATGCCGTAGTGTATGCAGTGGAGTACCCGGTAGCGTATGCAGTATCTTATGCAGTGGCGTATGCAGTGGCGTATGCAGTGGCGTATGCAGTGGAGTATGCAGTGGCGTATGCAGGGAAACTGGTGGTTCAACAACTGCAGGGGACAGTGATACGATTGACTTTTAGGAAATTTCAGCCAAAATGATTTCAGATCTAAAGACCACCTGCTAAGCAAACATGTAGCTGACCCAATTCTGAACACCCAGATGAAGAGAACCTGAGAAAGAGAGGGGGGTGTGTGAGATGGAACACCCTGAGACCCCCCGTGTCAACACAGCTAAGATCCCATTACATATTTAACAGAATACTGTGCAAGATGGGTGGGTGGCTGAGAGAGTCTCTGTCTCCCTCCCTTCTCTCTCTCTCTCCCCTCAATCTCTCTCTCTCCCCTCCCGCTCTCTCTTTCTCTCTCTCTCTTCCCTCCCTCCCTCCCCTCTCCCCTCCCTCCCACTCTCTCTCTTCCCTCCCTCTCTCTCTTTCGCTCTCTCTCTCCCCTCCCTCTCTCTCTCTTCCCTCCCTCTCTTTCTTTCTCTCTCTCTCTTCCCTCCCTACCTCCCTCTCTCTTCCTAAGGGATATGACTAGAAGAGGTGGCCATATAGATGTGTAGAAAGAAAGACAGCGCTAGTAAGAGATAGACAGAGGGATGAAGAGAGGGATGAAGAGAGGGATAATAAGAGAGATGGAGAGATATACAGAGAGAGGGACAGAGGGATGAGAGAGATTTGGAGATATAAAGAGAGAGGGACAGAGGGATGAAGAGAGGGATAATAAGAGATGGAGAGATTTACAGAGAGAGGGACAGAGGGATGAGAGAGATGTGGAGATATAGAGAGAGAGGGACAGAGGGATGAGAGAGATGTAAAGATATAAAGAGAGAGGGACAGAGGGATGAGAGAGATTTAGAGATATAAAGAGAGAGGGACAGAGGGATGAGAGAGATGTAAAGATATAAAGAGAGAGGGACAGAGGGATGAGAGAGATGTAGAGATATAAAGAGAGAGGGACAGAGGGATGAGAGAGATTTAGAGATATAAAGAGAGAGGGACAGAGGGATGATGAGAGATGGAGACATATAAAGAGAGGGACAGAGAAGAGAGAGAGCTGTCGCTCCTGCTGTTCTAAGTTCTCTGATAATTTTTACATTACATGGCTGTGATCTGAAGTGCTCTGACTGAGACAAAGACCCCATCACTCCACCCAAACTCCACCGCTGCCAGAACCCCACCAGCACGTGTGTGTGATGTGTGTGATGTGGGAACAAGAACAAGTAGACAAGTTTCAGAGACGCCAGTTGTTGATCGAAGTGTTAGTCTGTGTGTGTCTAAATATTGAGCCATGTGTGATCCACCTCCACAACTCCCCATCAACTACAACTCCCCATCAGCTACAACTCCCCATCAGCTACAACTCCCCATCAGCTACAACTCCCCATCAGCTACAACTCCCCATCAGCTACAACTCCCCATCAGCTACAACTCCCCATCAGCTACAACTCCCCATCAGCTACAACTCCCCATCAGCTACAACTCCCCATCAGCTACAACTCCCCATCAACTACAACTCCCCATCAACTACAACTCCCCATGTTACATGGATCTCCTTTACGTTGTGTCACAACCGCTGAGACCAAAAGAAACGCAGCGACTGCAGAAACAAACACCTGCTGCTGACGGCCCTCCCAGGTCCTCTGTGCCATGAAACGTTGCGCGGGCAAACAATGGACAGACTGAACATATTCAGCGTCTTTGTTCTTTTAAAGCCACTCCGGCTGGATGACTAACATGATTGCTGGCCATCACAGGAGTAGCTAGGCAGAGATTTATTGTTTGCTGGGAGGTCTCGAAGGAGGAAGGGAAATCTATAGGAGGCACAGGAGTTCTAATCTGCCAGGGACAGGGTTTATAGCAGGGGTGCCAAACCATGCTAAAGAGGGAGAGAGAGAAAGAGGAAAAGAGATGTGAAGAAAGTGAAGGAGGGAGAGAAGAGGTGAGCGAGAAGAGGGAGAGAGAGAGAGAGAGAGAGGGGAAACAGGGAAGAAAAAAAGAGATGGGCAAAAGGAAATAAAAGGATGTAGGAGAAGCTGATTGTGGTTGTTAGCTGGAAGAGCCCTTTTCTCCAAGCTCACTGCTTCAGGCTGATTTCCTGGTTGAGTGAGCAATGTAACAAGGGCAGAACGGACTGGTTGGATGTGTTTTGAAAGTTCCAGATCTTTGACTCTCCTGGGTTTGCTAGAAGCTGCTGGGATGAGGCAAGGCCAAAATTACAAATCTATACCAGAAAAGCGAGAGAAATTAGGAGGAGAAATGATAGCTTAAGAAGAGAGAGTGTAGACAGAATGGGAAAGGAGACAGGGAGGAGAGAGCAGGAGAAGGAGAACTAGCTCGGGGCTAGGGAAGCAAAGCTTGACTGATGATTGCAGGTTACAGAGTGCCTGTCCTACTCATCCCATAATGACTCTTTAGAGAATCAGAGTGGAGGGTTCTGGACCAACCGACAGACAGACAGTGACATCCTACTAAGACGCAGGCTGCTTCTGGAGAGAAGTGATGAATTGTGGGTAGACAGAGGGAGCTGTGAGAGCAGAGTGATGAGTCGTGGGGTAATGAGAGACGTGGTAGTGAGGCCAGACCGGATCAGAGTGGGAAGCCCAAGGCATCCATCACCCTGGCCTGGGTGTTCCTCCACGGTCCCTGGGGACTGTTTAAAGCACACTCATGTTAATTAAAGGAAAGGGACGTGGGCAGCCAATGAGCTATGTCCTATTGGGAGCAGGTGAAAGGGCTGATGGGAAATGGGCATGACATGACTGCCAAAACGTCGCTGTGACAGAAACACGCCACTATAACACGCATGTGTCACGCGGCCCCGCCCCCTCAGAGATGTACGTACACACAAACACCTGCTCATACGAACACAACGCTTTATTGGCGAAAGGCGTACGCCTTGTATACAGTAAAACATAAATGATGTGCGCTACAGACATTTAGAACTAATGCCTCCCTCCTCCCCTCTGTCTACAGAAGGTCAGTAGGGGGGAGGGTGGGTGGAGGGGTGGTGGAGAGGGGGTGAGGGGATGAATAAACAAGCAAGCGCCTCCTACCGCAGCCTGCTAATGAATATGAATGGGGTGTCTGAATGAACAATGTGTTTAAGTTGGCAGCAAACAAGCTGATCTGATCAGCCATTAGAAACCGAGGTAAAAGGGTTGTGGCTTGTTACAGTGGCGTCCGTGTCAACCTAAACACTGGCTACATTCAGCCAATAGCGTCATTCATCAAGACAGTACACTCCTCTCCGTCTTCTCTATCTGCCCTCCTAGTTTCCAGTGAGAGAGAGAGAGAGAGGGAGAGAGAGGGAGAGAAATAGAGAGATAGAGAGAGAGAGGGAGGGAGATAGAGAGAGCAGTGTCCCCTTTCATCATTCACTCTTTAAAGTCCACACGTGGTACAGAAGCATCCTGCCCTGCAAAACACACACTTCACAAAACTGTTCCGCTACACACACACAGATAGACACACTTCACACAACTGTTCCGCTACACAGACAAATGTCACACAACTGTTCCGCTATACGCAGACAGACATACATCACATAGCTGTTCTGCTACACACACCTGGTGTTACTAAACACACACACACATACACACAATCTCTACTACACACCCAGTGAGAACTCAGACTCAAAATATTAATTCATAATCCTTTCTCTCATCGCTTCTGTTGCTTACTTCTCCTTTTCATTCATTCATTATTTTTCATTCAGTCTTCACTTTGCTCTCCATTCAGAGCATCGCCCAGCCACACAAATCATTTCAACACAATCCCCTACTGCTACAGGGTTTACAGCAGAGGGGGAGTGAGTGGGGGGGGGGGGGGGGGGG
>JACXGK010001446.1:0-35295 GCA_016801125.1 Novumbra hubbsi | reverse complement strand
CAACAGAGAACAGACATATACACACATATATATATAGAATGAAACAGACAGCAGAGAAGAAATACTAAGAGAAAGATGAAAGGGAGAGAGATATACTGAGGGGAAGAGTGAATGGGGACAGAAGGATTGGGAGAAAGACACAGAGGAAGTACTCACGGCATCAGACATCCTCCCTGTTATCGCAGAGTACTTCTCTGGGTCATTAGTGACATTGCTAGAGCCGTGTCACCACGGCACCCGGGGTAAGGAGAGGCTTGTGCTTTTCCTGTCAGCTGCTGTGGTTTTGCTCCTTGTCCTTCGATCGCTCTTTCCTTTTAAAAAATCCTCAAAGTCCCCGCTTCCTCCTGGTTCCTTCTCCCCATCCTCTCCACGCCTCTGCTACGCCCTCCCTCGCTCCCTCGTTCCCCCGGACTCTTTCTTGTGCACGCTTGATGGGAGAGTCTGCAAGGTCTTACTCCTCTCTTTTCACTGTTGGTGAAGCACGCCTTCTCTCCCCCCCCAATCTCCCAGGCTCAGATGCTATCCATCTCTGTCTAGCTCCAACTCTAGGACTCCCCCCTAACTCTCTGTCTCGTCACTATTCACGTACATTCCTCTCTTCCGTCCTCTATCTTGCCCAGTGCAGTGGACAGAGGCAGCCTTGGCAGTACACCCTCTCTCTCACACGCGCTCAGAGTGAGATGGGAGGACACGGAGGGAGAGGAAGAGGAAGAGGGAGAGAGCGGTGAGCCAATAGCAAGCTAGTGGAGGAGGAAGAGCGCTAGAGACAAAGGGTAGAAATAGCGCAAGACCTGGGAAGAAGGAGATAGGATGGGGGAGAGAGGGTTTCCACATATATAGATCGATGACTTCATCAAGACCTAGGGAGAAGGAGATAGGATGGGGGAGAGAGGGTTTCCACATATATAGATCGATGACTTCATCAAGACCTAGGGAGAAGGAGATAGGATGGGGGAGAGAGGGTTTCCACATATATAGACCTATGACTTCATCAAGACCCACCCACGTGTTCCCACAGTTGCTGAGTGCTCCAGATATAAACCCATGACTTCATCTGCCACCTAACCCCCCCAACACAGCCAGGGGTTTATTCATATTCAATCCGAGAGAGACGAGAAAGAAGAAGGAGGGAGAAAGGGGAAGGGTGAGAAAGAGAGTGCGAGAGTGAAAAGGGGGAGGGGGAAAGACGGGGAGAGAAACACTGAGGGTTAGGCAGAGTGTTATGGAATGTTCAGTATAGGAAATGTTGTTGTGGCTGTCAACCATTTCTGGAGAGCACCCCCTCCCACACACCCATACCCCCCACACACCCCCACACACACACCCCCCACACACCCCCACACAGCAGCAGTCAAAGATACTCAAAGCTAGAATCCTCACTTAGATAACCAACCAGAGAACGGGATTCTCTCACTACTTTCACCACATCAATCCATCTCTACACTTCTCTCACTCATCCTTATCTGAAAGCTCTGCTTCACTCACTTTTTACTGACTAACATTATTCCACTGCCCATTCTCTGTCTCCCCCCCGTCTCCCTCACCCAGCCCCAAGTCTCCCCCTCTTTCAGTCACACCCCCATTTCCACCCTCTCACCCCATCCTGTCCCTCCAACACACTTAAGAGCAGTGGAATAGATGGAGTTGAGCGCAGAAGTTCTTCCCCAGTTCTAAATTACACCAGCACAGTTACATCACACCTGGGGTACCAATGTTCAACCCTGTACACACCACAGACACAGCTACTTCACAATCACATTACACTGTTTTTCTATCAAGGTTTTTCCTTCCAGTTCTATTACAGTTGCATCCATCTCAGTCCTGCGATCCTGTACACAAGTCCTGGTGTTGGACTATCTCAGCCCAGCTATCCTGTGCACAAGCCCTGGTGTTGGACAGCAGAGCTTAGCTAACAGCGCCCTCTAGTGACGTCACTCTATTTTTCAGCACCACATGATCGCTACATCTTTGCTAAGAGCACTCTTATTCATAATAGACACAAGCTCTCTCATGCTCTCTCTTTATCCATCTCCCTCTCTGTAAAGGGTTCCTCCATACAGATGTTTTATGTTGGCTACATAATATGCAGGGAATAGCTTCTAAACTTAAATTTCAAAATCCCATTATACACCCGCAAAACAACATAGGACTTTCCAAAATTATGTGTGATCATCAAAAGAAGGGAGAGAGCAGGATTAAAAGAGGGAAACAGTAGATGGAGGGAGAGACAGAAGGTTAGAATGACAGGAAGAGTAGAGATGCAGAGGGAGGAGAAAATGGCACAGTGAGCCGGCCACCCTCACAGCCCCACTCCCCTACATGCTTTTCCCATTACCTAGAGACAGCCTCTGAAAGTTTTATAACCCAGAGGAGCAGGACGGGGAACAAATAAAGAAGAGAGAAATAGAGTAGGAGGGAGGGAGTGAGTGAGTGCAACATTATGTCCCACTTTCTCAAGAAGGAGAATCTCAGAGCCAGAGAAGTCACAGAGAATTTGGAGATTGACAGAGAAGTCACAGATAATTGGGATATTGAAAGCGAAGTCCAAGAGAAGAAAGTGATTGACAGAGAAATCACAGAGAAGAGGGTGGTTGACAGAGAAAAGGGTGGTTGACAGAGAAGTCACAGAGAAGAGGGTGATTGACAAAGAAGTCACAGAGAAAAGGGAGATTGACAGAGAAGTCACAGAAAAGATGGAGATTGACAGACAGGGGGCTACAATGTACAAAGGTATCATTCCACACATTTCCAGTAAAAAAATTATAAATCAGTCCGAAGGATCCACATCCTGCCAAAAAATGCATATCCATCGAATAACACCAACACCATAATCACCACAACCAAAACCACAAACCTTCTAAATAAATTTCTGAGCCATTCCACCATACATATGAAGTATTCCAATATTTCTGCATTGGAAATCTAGAAGATCAATGCATGACCACTGCTCTCTACCCCAGCCAGGACTCTGGACCCTGGGGGCGGACATAACCCAAGACACTAGGTTTCTCAGCCACCCACCAGAAGAGTCAGCAACATGACTGGCTCAGTATGGACAGGTTAAGAAGACCATGTCACAGGGTGGAATGATGGAGCAGCAACATGACCGGCTCAGTATGGACAGGTTAAGAAGACCATGTCACAGGGTGGAATGATGGAGCAGCAACATGCCTGGCTCAGTATGGACAGGTTAAGACCATGTCACAGGGTGGAATGATGGAGCAGCAACGTGACTGGCTCAGTATGGACAGGTTAAGACCATGCCACCGGGTGGAGGGATGGAGCAGCAACAAGACTGGCTCAGTATGGACAGGTTAAGACCATGTTACAGGGTGAAATGATGGAGCAGCAACATGACTGGCTCAGTATGGACAGGTTAAGACCATGTTAAAGGGTGGAATAATGGAGCAGCAACATGACCGGCTCAGTATGGACAGGTTAAGACCATGTCACAGGGTGGAATGACGGAGCAGCAACATGACCGGCTCAGTATGGACAGGTTAAGACCATGTCACAGGGTGGAATGAAGGAGCAGCAACATGACTGGCTCAGTATGGACAGGTTAAGACCATGTCACAGGGTGGAATGAAGGAGCATCAACATGACTGGCTCAGTATGGACAGGTTAAGTCTATGTCTTATGATGGAGCACATCTCCCTCCTAGAAAACAATAAGGATGGACAGAATTTGCCCTAGCGCAGTTATGCACTTTTTAAGAATTCTCTTTAAGAATTAAATTTTGACTAAATATTACATGTATATGAAGTATAGCTGCAGCAAATGCAATAACTGTTTCAGGTAAACGTAATAACGAAACTGGAGGGTAATAAATAAACCAGTAAGTTACAACTTGTTTAAATAACCATTTTAAATCAATCATGCAATAACATACCGATGTTTCTATAAACAATTTCCTACCACTCATACACATAATAGCACATAGCCAAACACAGCCAAACATACGCACAGTAAACACACAGTAATGTTTCCACACACACACCGTTATATTCACAATGCTAGGAGGACAGGGATTACTTAAGGCTTGTGCTCAGAGGGAAGCAGATTGTTTTGACTTCCACCCCATCCACCTGTCATAGCCGTCTCCGGTATGTATACAGTTCTCATATTTTATACCTTATAAATATAGAAGTTGTTCACTCTTCTTCTGCCTCCAGCATTTCTCCAGACAGTAATATACAACCTGACATCACATGCACATATACAGGGGTAATGTTTAACTTCATTATTATTTGGTACGTAACTTTTTGAACACAACTTGAACCAATCGTGTATGTAATAACCTATCAAGTTCAAGATGTGGCAAATACAGTATGTGTGGGTAAATACCAGGTGTGTTTGTCATACAGTATTTGTGCGTATATACCAGGTGTTTTTGTCAAACAGTATGTTTTGGTATATACCAGGCGTGTTTTTACAAAACCGTACACCGGGTTTTATACCAGGTGTTTCTAATCAGTATGTTTGGGTATATACAAGATATGTTTGTAATACAGTATTTTTGGGTATATACAAGATATGTTTGTAATACAGTATGTTTGGGTATATACAAGATATGTTTGTAATATAGTATGCATGGTTAGAAATGCCAGGTGCGTTTCTTTTTTTTAGGGGGGGGGGGAATTTTATGCTGTTTGTGGAGGCATTGGGAAAGTTAGAACAGAGAGTGGGCAGAAACAGCAGAGGGTCGGATTCGAACCCATGCAGCAGCGGTATGAGTGCACCAGAGGCAGGGGATTTGACCGCTGTCAGGAGCTGGATGGTGTAATGTGGTGTAATGAAGGTGGTTCTGGTAACCATGCCTGAGGCTACATTGTTTGGTGTGGAGTAAAACAATCATAGATTTTAGATTATGATGTGGTAGAAGTTCTGTAAGCAGATGAGAATGAGTCCCACTGTTCAATAAGATACAGAGTCAAGATCCCGTTTATTAGCCTCAACATTTAGTACATAACCCATTGATGTTTGCACGTTTTAAATGACTAGGTTACACGGCGGTTAGAAAAGATAGTGTAATAACCAAAGTCATTTTCTAATGACCTCTTAAATTTTGTGGAGACCTTCTACCTCTTGCTCCAGCTGTCCTCACTACACCCACTGCCTCACTACACCTCACTACAACCGCTGCCTCACTACACCTCACTACACCCGCTGCCTCACTACACCTCACTACACCCGCTGCCTCACTACACCTCACTACACCCACTGCCTCACTACACCTCACTACACCCACTGCCCCACTACACCTCACTACACCTCACTACACCTCACTACACCCACTGCCTCACTACACCCACTGCCTTCCTTACCGGTCATGGTCCCGGCCGACGCCCCACACACGGATGCTGCTGATTGGCTGCGAGTGGAGGAGGCTCCGGTCATCGGGGTCAACTAGGGTCAGGTCACGGTCCTGTAGTACCAGTAGCATGCCCTTACCCTGTGGAGACAGTCAACACGTCAACACTCGGCACGAAACGCCAATCAATCAAATGGCTTCAGAGCGACGCGTGCTCACCTCCCCCCAGACCCCGGCGGAGTCTCGTATGTCCCTCCGGCAGTAGGA
Organism: Novumbra hubbsi; assembly: GCA_016801125.1. NCBI lineage: Eukaryota > Metazoa > Chordata > Actinopteri > Esociformes > Umbridae > Novumbra > Novumbra hubbsi. The sequence goes on along the minus strand of JACXGK010001446.1, from coordinate 29,714 downwards.
CAGTTGTCTGATACAGTGGTGGACCGCTGCACTGCTCCTCCCCTCCAACAGGTCTTTCTCTGCCATCTCCATCCAGCCCAGAGAACGCACCGGGAACCACTTCAAACACACATGGGGCCTCATTTCATATTAGGGCCTGGCTAGTTCAGTTTCCAGGATGCTGATTGGATGAAAGCCATGATATACTTAAGAAATTATGCCCAAGGCGAATTGGTATATGGCCAATATAATATACTGGCTATGACCCGTTTCTATGTACCACACTCAACCCCCGGCTTAAGTGATGACAGACCAATGGCAAGCGGTCTCATACACCACTTCTATCAGCTAATCAGCACTCGGGATTCAAAGCAATCAGTTTTTAAAAGGAATACGGAACCTTGCAGGTTTGTGGTACATATAAGCCCAATATACCAGCGTTCAGAGCTGTACTTAGGCTCTTACACTCAAGCTACAACGCACATTATGTTTTAGACTATATTGTGTCAGTGTGATGTTCTATTGGCTACACCAGAAACCAACCCAGCAAGCATTTCTTTTTTTTCTCCGAATCACAAGAACAAATGCGTACGTCATCCATCGAGAATGAAACTCTGGCGATGCTGGTGCTTGGAGGCAATTCCAGAAAGTACAGCATCTGTCATGGATTTCTAGGGAAGTGTTCTCTCAATGGCTGATGGCTGTACTGGAGCTGTTAGTCGGGCCATTCTGGCAATACAGCGCTCTCTCTGAGGCCACATTTCCTAACCAAACAACATAACCTACAGAACAAAGCACTCATCCACACTCCCGCACACACACACTGATACATAAGAACATTGTCTTGAAGGTTCATTTTATAAAAGCCCTGTGAAAATGCAGTGACTGGCCAGTGAAGAGTCGTCAGCGGAGAGTGTGATGGCTTGTGACAGGGACTAAATATAAAGGGCTGAGTGGTTTAACCAGGGGCTTTGACAAATGGAGGGAGTCAGCACACAGCCAGCTCGAACTGGCCCCAAGCCTCCCCCTTCAAAGCACCATGATGTATTATTCTCTTTAGGAACAGACCGTAGGCTTGTATCTATTCTCTGGGACAACCATGCATGCAGACCGTGATACACATAAACGCATTGGTACAACACACTTAACAGAGCCCAATCCCAATTGTCAATTTCACAAGGATATTAGGCCTTAAACTTGTCTCTCCAAATCCTTCCTCCTCCGCCATCTCCTGTCTCTCATCCTCCTCTATTCATTCTTCCTTTCCCTTGTAACCACACAAGCCCGGTTCTCATCAAACTTTCAGATACGATGACGTCACTGCACCACCCCAATGAGGAAGCAGATCCATACAGCATTAATGCAGCAGGGGGCGCCAGAACTTGCCAAACAGAAGCAAGGACAAAGAAGAGGGAAGTAGTACTGTGAACTACCACTGTGTGGCACTGCTACAGAAAAACTCAAATGGACACAAGTTACGTCATTCTACACCTTCCTCCCTAGATAAACCATGGATAGCATCCTACAGTTCTACATCCAACCTAGTAAAATCAGTGATGAAAGGTCTCACCTGAGCCTCTGGGCCCGTGCAGGCACTGTTCAGGTCCACAGTATCTAACTGGGCAGGGCTACGCAAGGACACACAACCATGAACAAATACATTACAGCGATTATGACTGAATAACAAGGCGATGCGATGCTCAATAACTGCTAGTACTAAGCAATGTTGATATTGTGTCATAGTGTGTGTGTGTGTGTGTGTGTGTATTTCGTTGTGGGACTCACTGCAGTCTTAGTGAGGCATAACGTAGAGTAGCTCCTTCAAAGGCCTTGAGACTGGGGTCAGGATAGACAGGGTAGTCCTTCAGCTCCTTGGGGAGGGGTTAACAGGGTGAGTAGTATCTCTTTCATACTACATGTGTAATGTTTTATCAGTTATATAGATTATTATATTATTCATATGTAAAAGGTACATTCTTTTCTTTTACTCATTTCTAAGCATGGTAAAAAGGGTCTAGTAGTGTAACAGCCTAACAGTGAATGTGTTGGGTTTAGCCTAACAGCAACTGTGTTCGGTTTAGCCTCACAGTGACTGTGTTGGGTTTAGCCTTAGAGTGACTGTGTTGGGTTTAGCTTCACAATGACTATGTTGTGTTTAGCCTTACAATGACTGTGTTGTGTTTAACCTTGAAGTTACTGTGTTTAGCCTTACAGTGACAGTGTTTAGCCTTACAGTGACTGTGTTGTGTTTAGCCTTATAGTGACTGTGTTGTGTTTAGCCTTACAGTGACTGTGCTGGGTTTAGCATAACAATGACTGTGTTGTGTTTAGCCTTACAGTGACCATGTTGTGTTTAGCCTTACAATGACCGTGTTGTGTTTAACCTTACAGTGACCGTGTTGTGTTTAGCCTTACATTGATTGTGTTGTGTTTAGCCTTACAGTGACCGTGTTGTGTTTAGCCTTGAAGTTACTGTGTTTAGCCTTACAGTGACTGTGTTGTGTTTAGCCTTACAGTGACTGTGTTGTGTTTAGCCTTACAGTGACTGTGTTGTGTTTAGTCTTACAGTGACTGTGTTGTGTTTAGCATTACAGTGACTGTGTTGAGTTTAGCCTTACAGTGACTGTGTTGGGTTTAGCATAACAATGACTGTGTTGTGTTTAGCCTTACAGTGACCGTGTTGTGTTTAGCCTTACAATGACTGTGTTGTGTTTAACCTTACATTGACCGTGTAGTGTTGTGTTTAGCCTTGAAGTTACTGTGTTTAGCCTTACAGTGACTGTGTTTAGCCTGACAGTGACTTGGTTGTGTTTAGCCTAATAGTGACTGTGTTGTGTTTAGCCTTACAGTGACTGCGTTGTGTTTAGCCTTACAGCGACTGTGTTGTGTTTAGCCTTACAGTGACTGTGTTGGGTTTAGCCTTACAGTGACTGTGTTGGGTTTAGCCTTACAGTGACTGTGTTGGGTTTAGCCTTAAAGTGACTGTGTTGGGTTTGGCTTTACAGTGACTGTGTTGTGTTTAGCCTTACAGTGACTGTGTTGTGTTTAGCCTTACAGTGACTGTGTATCTGGTATTATCAAAGCCTTGGTCAGGCAGTGGCACATCAGAGGGAGAGGAGGATGCGGACGAAGAGCCGGAGGGGGAGGAGCCGGAGGGGGAGGGGACTGGCTCCACTGAACTGTCTGATACCAAACTGCTGGGACGCTGTACAGACAGGGTGACAAAAGACGGAAGAAACACAGACACAGTTATCAGAGGGACACAGACTGTGCATTAGCGTACAGGTACAGATATTGTGTGTTTGTAGGTGTGCCATGCCTCACCTCACTGGGCGGTCTCAAGGTGAGTGTGTCACCCAGCGTTGAGGGGGAGTGGGTGTGTTCGTTGCTAGTGGCAACAGGGCGGTCATACTGGGTGGTGCCTGTCGGAACATGCCAGAAGTAGACCTCTGACACATCTGTGACCTCACGCCATCCTGGGGGAAGGTCTCTATCACCCCACGCATCTGCTGTAACACACAACATCACACTTTAATACACTTTAAGACACACACAACACAGACAACAACAAGGAGAAATAACACAAAAGCACAATGAAATAAAGAACAATAAACAACAACCATTAAACACACACAAACACACATGAATGCATAATACACACATAAATACACACATAACAACAGCACAAACACAAACCATTGGTCATCACACAAACACGCTCATCTATAAGTGGCAATACAGTAGAAAATGTGCATGGACAACAGCAGACTCAAACACACAGATATTGGACCAGGTCAATTCTGAGGTGGTCCTCCTGTTATGCCGTCATGGCAACCTTGGGCTAACCTCCTCCAGTAGCGCCTGGTGGACAAGGCATGCTCTGGATGCTCATCTGCCTATCTGCTCACCTCCCTCCGGTAAACTTTCTCTGTCCCTCAGATCTTCCCTCTCAGATCTTCTCTCTCATCTCTCACTGCTCTCTCTACCTCTTCTAATTCCTCTTCCTCCTCAGCCAAGTACAGTGGCTCACAGGGGCCATTAAGGATTCAGCAGTTCAAGTAACATACACATTTATATCAACAGTTCAGGGGAGACTTTGTGAAGAAAGCCTTTATGGTTGATTTGCTGCAAAGAAATCATTACCGCAGGACAACAAGAAGAAAAGACTTGCTTGGGCCATATTAATATATAGATACATTGACATTAGAGTCTGAGAGTCCAATCTTGAGCTTTGCTGGTGACACTGACTTATTTAGAATTCAAGTCAAAGCGTGGCAATTTTGAAGAATCTAAAATATAAATATATTTTGATATGTTTAACACTTTTTAGTTACTACATGATTTAATATGTTATATTTCATAGTTTTGATGTGTTCATTATTATTCTACAATAAGGAAAATATTAAAAATAAATAAATACCCTTGAATTTTTTGTCTAATCCTTTGACTGGTACTAAGTCGAAGGTTATACACTATAAGGAATACGGTGTTATTAAGACATCCTGTGTACAGTACTGACCATTTCCATGTACAGACAGACAAACAGACTGAAAACCACATGTCCCTTAGACAGACACATGAAGGGACAACATCCCAACAAGCCACTCAGACAACCCCCCAGCCACGCAACCAGACAGGCAACCACCCAGGCACTCAGACAGAATGATAAAAAGACAACCACCCAGCCATCCAGGCAGACAGAAAACCACCTAGTCACTCAGACTGACAACCACTCAGCCACTCAGACAGACACTTTAAATAAGAACTAATCTAAATTGCATTGGATGGGGAGAATTCTCAAGTTAATAGTTATGAGAATGCTATTTGAATGATTAGGTTAATAGTTATGAAAATGTGATGTGCATGCTCAAGTTGATAGTTATGAGAATGTTTTGTTACTATTCAAGTTAATAGTTATGAGAATGTTATGTAAATGCTCAAGTTATTAGTTTTAATTTTGGGTTTATGTATTTATGATTTTGTGATGAATTATCTATGATTTGAATATTAGGAGGAAAGAGGTGGAAAAATACAATCACTGATAAACAGACAATCTCACCTATCTCTTGTGGGGTCTCAGGGGAGGGGCTCTCTTGGGACAAGGTCGTCCAACTGGAATCCCCATCCTCCAGAGGAGTCTCCACCTTCATCCCCAGACCAGCCATGTTAACATCGCACCTCTCTGGGTCTGGGCTGAACGATAAAGGTGTGGTCTGGACCAAGAGTGGGGTGCCCTCCTCCACCTCTGGCTGCTTAGCGGGTGCAGAGGAGTGATTAAGGTGTTGGTGTTCGTTGTTTGGATGCAGCTCCACCTTGATCACTCTAAACGGGAGGGCCTGGGCACCCTGGGAGGGTTTGGGTGGTGTCTCTGCACCATCCGGGTGTAGTTGGATTGGATTGTCACTGCCCTGGGGAGCCGAGGGACTCTGAACCTTGTGCTCCTGGGCCCAGTTGAGAGTTGAGTGTTTGGAGGAGAATGGGGGGGAGTGGGACCCATGTCCTACTGGAGGCTGATAGGCTGTTGGAGTAACACCCTCTTCCTCCTCGTCTTCCTCTTGACCAGGTGTCCGTTTCTCAACCTCCGGTCTCTCCCTCCCTTTATCCGGACTGACCTGGTCTTTCTCGGGACAGGATTGTTTCTCATCTTCTTCCTCCTCTTCCTTACTGGGAAGATCTTCCTTATTACCTTCATTAGGAAGGTCTTCTACTTTGTTCCCCTCACTAGGAGTGCCCGCTTCCTTCTCGTGGAACTCGAGGAAACTCTTGGTCCTTCGACGGAATGGGGGCGGCGCCAGAGAGTTGTCGTTCTCCCGCTCCAACCAACCAGAGCCGTGTACAGGAGCGCCAACGCCGTCACCCTGCTCCCTGAGCTCTGTGTTGGCCTTGGTCTGCTCCTGTTGTTGAGTCTCAGCCTTCCTCTGCAGATTGGCACCGTTCTTTGCCAGTTTGGGGTTGGCGGAAAAGAAAGAGGAGGAGGAGAAGGAGTAGAGGGCAGAGGACGAAGAGGACTTGGTAGGGAAGCCCCTGCCGCCGGTGGGTTGCTGGTTTCGAGTCGGAGGGGTGAGGGTGTCGCTGAGCCCCATGGCACTCCGAACACTGGTCATGGCATATCTACGTCGGCTCTTTGGCAGTGTGGCCGAACTCCCTGTTTCCATTGGTGCAGGGGACTCTTTTATGACATCACGACCCAGAAGTTGGTTGTAGGAGGAGCGTAGGCTGAGGGAGGTAGGAGGCGCTGCGGCGGGACTGCTGCGATTGGTCAGGCCGACAGAGGAAGGGGAGGAGCCACTGCGGGAGAGAGGGGGGGCGTGGACGGACATCATGATTGACCAGAGACCGTGAGGACGAATCCCTGCAAACCTGACAGAAGAGAGGAGAAACAAAAACGAACGCAGTGAGACACAAAGACAGATACAAAAACACACACACTTGTTTTAATGTACCTGGGGGAAGTTTTTGGGATCACAATGGATTTATATAAAAACAATTCTATCCTTTTGTAACACCTAGCCCAAACCCCAGCCTTACACACTAAAAGCCCATAAGAACCCTAACCTTAATCCCAAGCCAATACATGTATTCATATTAGTGAGGACCAGCTAAACACTTGTCAAGACATTGGGTTAGATGTGAGGACGTATAGTAGTGCAAGTGCCCACTCGTGTGCACACACACACACACATGCATGCACGCACACACACTTGCTCCAAGCTTTTAAATCAACACAACATTTGATACGGTTGACATGGTTCATTTTCCACCACATCACTTGACAGAAACGTGGCTTTTGAGTCACGTCTCCATGGTGATGAGTTAGGATCACAGGGCTGGTTGGAGGTATATGAAGAGAAAACACAAGACAGTCAGCATATGACTAATCCACTGTAAATGAGAAGCACACATGAATACCGAGCGTCCGTATGATCGGAGACAGACCACCGTGCCCAGGGACTCCCCTCTGGCGTCGATCTGTTACAGAATTAAAGGCCTCGACTGTTCAGCAATCTGGCAACCAATCTACCAACAGCGGAGGGCTTCATTGACGCACTCTGCAGTGTGTTTTGTAACAGGGCCCCAAGCTCTCTGCCTCACATCTGGGGAGAAATGGCACGCCGCTTGAAACAGGACGCCAAACCTAGAACATGGCTCCAATTTCCTCGACATGCTTGGGAATCACAAGGCGTAGTGCTGTCAGGGTGTTCGTTCCTGAACTAACGCTACATGCCAAGGGGGAAAGGAGGCCGGCTACTGTAATGTGGACCTCCAATGGGTTTGGATACTGGCGTGCAGAAGAGAAAAACCCATCTCCAGCTGACCCTCCTCACCAGGGGTTTTCTTGGTGATCAGCTCAAGAGTTGAGCCAGACAGCATCATAATCAGTTCAGGTGGTATCGGGATTAGTAACTACTTTGGGTTAAAACAAATGGCTTTTTTGACAAATGGCTCAATTCAGTCACATGTCTAGACACGTACAAGTAAACATATACACACACAACCACACCCACGGCAAAGACGCATCCACACGCGTGCAAACATTCGCTCAAACACACACAAGCGTTTCACGCATACACACGGGCACACATGAAAACCAACATCCTGTACATACAGTACACACTCAAAGATGTAAACAAAGACAAGCTGTATTTTTTTTTCCCCATAAAAAGATGGAAAATATGGGCACAACAGATTTCAAAACAAGACAAGCACTTGGAAAGAGCAAGAGAGGATAGTTTAGAGAAATCTCCACACTGCACTTTTTCATCAGGGCCCCTCATGTCTTCTCTGGGTGTTAGAAAGCACTGAAAAACACCAACCTGAAGAGCTTCTGTACCTCCCCCTCCCTCCCCCTCTCTGCTCCTTCTCTCGTTCTCTCCTTCAAAAATGACCCAAACGTCAACAAGGTCAATCAGCCAGCAGATGCTATGAAATAGTCATTTACCGTTTTGACCGTATTCTATACACAAGCACTTGTTGATCCTCCCTGAAAGTGATATGATAACTTCACCAACTGTTTTAGACTTTTTCACATTCTCTCACTATTCAATATTTCAAGAGTTTCTTCTATTAGTTGTGAAGTAAACACAAACCTTGAGAACAATGTAAATACCCCAGACTTGCAAAACTCAAAAACGGACAAAAACCCGATTGACGGGTAACAACAGCACATGATGCTAATGCCAATAAGCACAGTACTGATCAGAGATGCACAGGGGGTGAGGTCCTGTCTGGGTGTGAGGTGGGTATTTTTCTTCTGGTGTTGGCCAGCGAGACAAACGGGAGAGATTGTTATTAGAGAAACAGAGGCACAGTGACACAGCAGTTCTCAGTAGGGACCATGAGTAAAAAGCCTCTCTAAGCTCAGCTGTTGTCTTAAAACACAATATTTTTGTTGACCATTTCCATCTCAGTAAGTCATTCATGGAACCTTCCTGGTTATATCACGACCCCTGTTGCAGCAAGTTAACCATCGTGGACACGTTTTTGTAAATGTCCGGACGCTTAAGGGTTGGTGGGATTCTCCATAGACAATGTTTTCAGTCGATTAGACGTAATGCCGGTCTGGAAAACGACCCGTCAGAGTAACTGCAGAAATAAGGAGCTGGGGTTGAAAGCTAAATAATAACCTTACCTATTTTTTTAAACCATGAGATACATACAGCTTCCACATATTAATTCAGAGTAAGTGTCAGACCAGCACGCACGATTCATGTTGGTTACAGGTTGGTTCAGAAGGTGACTTTTCACAGGTTGACAACCATGTTATGGAACAGCACACATAGACCACAAATTGCAAAGGCAAAAATGAAAGTTTTGTTTTAAGCATTTCACCGTGTATGCGCTTTAACTGTCTAACATCACGGTATAGTATAACCTGCAACAATGTCGGACCGATCGGCATAGTTAGATGTTAGGGCCTGTTCCAGTAAATTAATATAAATAATGAACTGGCATTTGTGTAGGCCAAAAGGTGTGGTTGGCTAATATTAGAAATACACATATGCAAAACATTAGCTATGCTAGCAACATAAAGCGCGAACTAGTACTAGTAAACAATACATTTCAACTTAATGAGATGTTGTCACTAAATTGGTGGAGGATGTTTGTATCCTGTTCATACCTAGTAGGATACAACAGTGTACCTTTACATTCTTAGCAGCTTAACCCATTTCGAAAGTCAAGCAGAATGTCAAGTAATACAAAGAAAACGGCAATCTGTTGCCAATTGTGAAAACAGGGTAAAATGACAGTATCGATATCAGACGCAGTAAATCTTCTGACGTATGTCTCCCACCCAATATTCTCCCCATCACATCATCGCACTAGAAGTCGAAAGGACAACGTACACATTTCATTTAGATTAATTCACTCACCACGTTTGGCAATCGTGCTTCTATGCCACCGCCTCAACGACGACACTGATATAAGACAGAGAAGTGACGCCCGCTTTTGAAGAGCGAGTCCTCCCTTAGCTACCAGTATCAGATCACATCAGTCTCCCATCTCTCGTGCTGGTACCTAGCTACAGCAAGTCTGTCTCTGCGCCACTGCCTCCTGAAGAGTCGCGTCGCTTTGGACCGTCCAGGACCCAATCAGAGCGTCGGACGCAGGACGCTGTATGCGCAGAGATGTTCGAAAGAAACGCAGAGCCATCATCAATCAAAACCCTGCTATTTTTTGGGGTTCAGGGTGTAATAAAAACTCACAATTCATCATCATTTTCTTGCCTAGACAAGACTATCGTTTCTGTTATAGTAAAACGTTACGGATTATAGGAGCGAAATTATTGAAAATTATTAAACCAGAGCCAAATACAAATGAGACTCAAGTTTCCCCTCAAAAGTGAACATTTTCCAGAAAGAGCCAATGAAGCGCTTAAGGGCTTTGAACACTTGCAGTGAAACTGGCTATTGTTAAACTTCAGAGACGTAGGTGACATCATGCACTCAAGAAAACTTCACTCCTTTATCCTTAACGGCACATTCGGGTCTTACTTTGATGACATAATGTCCAAATATAATATTACCACGTAATTTATTGTATTTTCTCTACATTCATCTCAATTATTTATAATAAAAAATCACAAAACGAGAAATAGAAAAACGTTTTTTTTAATGGCATTCCAGTGACACCTTGTGCATTCAGCTACTGTAGTGTCCTTAAAGCATAGAGAACATACAAAACACATGTAGAACCTTACAGTGCCAGTCAAAAGCCCAAACAATCGTTTGGTACTGTACATATCAAAAACATTGTCCACAAGGGTAAATCCACAGCTCCAGTTACCTAAACATTATACAAATAAACGAATTGTCTGGGACTTTGCATTTACATTTTTAAATTACATTTTTCATTCACATTATTTAAACCCTGACCTAAGCCATACACAGTCTGTTCACATGCAAAGTAATTCGGTTTAAAGGCGAAACAATCATGTCACAGCAGGGAGGCAAAGATTCTGTAACCCCAGTCACTCCGTAAGGCACATCTCAATATCATCTTTCGACCCAGTTCATAGTACAGCAGCTGAATGCCAGAGACATTGAATAGGAAGTATACTGAAGCTTTTGAATAGGTGACAGTTAAAGCCATACACACGTTGTGACCTGCTTTTCTTTTCAAACACGGCTTGGCATCTCTAACTTACACACATTCCTCAACAAACTGACCTGTGGTGAATCAACACACACACACACACACACACACACACACACACACACACACACAGTAGAGAGAGACAGTAACCTTCCTGACACATCATAGCCGCTACATTCACAAGGCACTGCCCCAACTACCCCACCCCTATGCCCTAATTACTCCACCCCTATGCCCTGACTACCCCACACCTATGGTCCACCTAACTGGATGTCCATCAGAGCTGGAGGGGTGTGGGTGGAGCTGGAGGGAGACACCTGGGATACCCATGCTCCCCGTGCTCCAGGAGTGGTGGAGGGGGAGCCGACTTGGGGGAGGGAGCGGGGAGGCGAGAGCAGAGGGAGGTCTGCGCAGACAGTCCGCTACGGCGAAGCACGGAGACGAGCGAATGGAGCGCAGCACGGCCTCTCCTAAGGGACAGAGGAGGGGCCTGCCATCAGCCGGAGGGAAAGGGAAATAAAGACACCCTGTTATAGGGCTGTGTGTGTGTGTTATACATTTACATCCTTACCGTCCACTTCACATGGCTGTGTCAGTAACCTCTTGGCCTGGCTGTTTCCCGCCTGGGCAGCTCTCTTGTAGAACCCTAAAGCTGTCCGGAAGCACCGGGGCACCCCGAACCCAGTCTCATAACATTGACCCAGGAACAGCAGAGCCTCACTGTCCTGCACAAACACGTATGAAGACCCAAATCAGCATGACATACCGCTGAACTGAGAACAGGCTATGATAACTGGGATACCGCGGTAGCATTTAGTCCCATTTGAACTCAATTTAAGATATATACAGTGGGGAGAACAAGTAAGTACAAAACATGTAGAGGTCTGTAATTTTTATCATAGGTACACTTCAACTGTGAGAGACGGAATCTACAACAAAAATCCAGAAAAGCACATTGTATGATTTTTAAGTAATTCATTTGCATTTTAAGTATTTGATCACCTACCAACCAGACCTGTTAGTTGTTCTTTAAGAAGCCCTCCTGTTCTCCACTCATTACCTGTATTAAATGCACCTGTTGGAACTCGTTACCTGTAGGAAAGACACCTGTCCCCACACTCAATCAAACTGACTCCAACGTCTCCACAATGGCCAAGACCAGAGAGCTGTGTAAGGACATCAGGGATAAAATTGTAGACCTGCACAAGGCTGGGATGGGCTACAGGACAATAGGCACGCAGCTTGGTGAGAAGGCTACAACTGCTGGTTCAATTATTAGAAAATGGAAGAAGTTCAAGTTCAATCACCCTCGGGCTCGGGCTCCATGCAAGATCTCACCTCGTGGGGCATCAATGATGCGGAATGATAAACAACAATATCAACAATACCCGCACACCATTTGCTATGGTTGACAAGCAACCAATTAAACCAAGATAAAACTGAGATTATTGTATTTGGCAACACAAACAACAGAACAAGTATTACTAAAGTGCTTGATTCTCGGGCCCTAAAGACCAGAGACCAAGTGCGTAATCTTGGTGTTCTAATAGACTCTGACCTTACGTTCTCCAGTCAAATCAAAACAGTCACCAAAACAGCATTCTATCAACTTAAAAATATAGCTAGAATCAAGGGCATGCTGTCCCGCAAAGACCAAGAAAAGCCTATCCATGCTTTTATCTCTAGTAGAGTTGACTACTGTAATGGGCTTTTAACTGGACCTCCCAAAAAGACTACAAAAAAGCTGCAGCTCATTCAAAATGCTGCCGCAAGAATGCTAACCGGGACCAAGAGAACAGAACACATTACTCTGATTCTTAAATCTTTGCATTGGCTTCCAGTCAGTTATAGAATAGATTTTAAGGTGATGCTTTTAGTCTACAAATCACTGAATGGTTTAGGGCCTGAATACTTATCTGATATGTTTGAAGAATATCAACCAAGCAAGCCTCTAAGATCTATGAATTCAGGCCAGCTAGTAGAGCCCAGAGTCCAAACTAAACATGGCAAAGCGGCATTTAGTAGCTATGCGGCACACAACTGGAACAAGCTATCAGATCTTAGACATGCCCCAAACCTATCCATTTTCAAGTCTGGGTTAAAAATACTCATGTTTTCACGTGCCTATGACTGAAAATGACAAAATGTGCCCTAAAGCTTTAATAGATACTTTAAAAGCAACATGGAAATATACCAGACTTTTTAATTTTCATTACTTTTTTAAAATCCATCTTAAATTTTCCTTTAAACTTTTATCTGTATTTTTTTACATGTTAAAATGATCGATGTCTGCTTTAATCAATCTGTTAAAATTGTATGTTGTAGATATAAAATTGTTATAAAATTGTATTGCTCTTTTAATTCTTTTAATGTTTTTTAATTTCTCTTTTAATGTCTTGTCTGGTAAAGCACATTGAATTGCATCTATGTATGAATTGTGCTATATAAATAAACTTCATTGATTGATTGATTGATCAATGATCATGAGGAAGGTGAGGGATCAGCCCAGAACTACACGGCAGGACCTGGTCAATGACCTGAAGAGAGCTGGGACCACAGTCTCAAAGAAAACCATTAGTAACACACTACGCCGTCATGGATGAAAATCCTGCAGCGCACGCAAGGTCCCCCTGCTCAAGCCAGCGCATGTCCAGGCCCGTCTGAAGTTTGCCAATGACCATCTGGATGATCCAGAGGAGGAATGGGAGAAGGTCATGTGGTCTGATGAGACAAATATAGAGCTTTCTGATGTATTAAATACTTATGTCATGCAATAAAAGGCAAATTAATTACTTAAAAATCATACAATGTGATTTTCTGGATTTTTGTTTTTAGATTCCGTCTCTCACAGTTGAAGTGTACCTATGATAAAAATTACAGACCTCTACATGCTTTGTAAGTAGGAAAACCTGCAAAATCAGCAGTGTATCAAATACTTGTTCTCCCCACTGTATATATATTTTTTCTCCCATTTCGTTAAAGGCCCAACAACAGCTTAAATGCATATTTTATTTGACCGTAATTAAATCTAAATTGAATATTCGGGTGACTGAAACAACCAGAAGGCTAATCAGTAAAGTATATTTAAAACAATAACATTCTGATTGGCCTAGATAGACCACTCAGACATTTTCATATATTTGTATTGATTTATGTATTTTAATGTGCATTCTTCTTGATAACTTAGTTTTTAAGATGCTAAAACTATGCTGATCAGTTGTATCTAATACTGTCTTCCATTTAACCTAATTTATTTAATTGAAAATCTGACCAGAGGTTTCATCTATTATCTGAAGACTACAGGGTGTTTCTTTGTTGTGTTGAGAGAATTAAACTGTTCTGCTGGTGATGAGCTTAGGGAGTGACTTCTGCAACTTGGAGCAGGACATCATGGAGGACAAGGTGTGAGTGGAGGGCAGGTAGATGGTTTTGGAGAGGTCACGGTTGGATGGTAGAGATGGGTGGGGGGGTGGGCTGTGCTGCCTGCTTCCAGAGGTCCTGCCTGTCTACCCAAGATCTACTCTATTGTAGCCATATTATTTAGCTTTCCATTTTGTGTTTATTTTCTAAAAAAGCCTTTGTTGAAGAGCAACCTCTTGGTTCATTATAACATCTAATGAGGCATGTGAATCCAGCCCATTTCCCCCCCCCAGACATTCTTTTGCCATAATGTTTTTAAATCAACAGTCCCTACGTGGGTTTACACCCAGGAGTCGGAGAAACGCCTCCAGGTTTGACTCACTCCACTCTCTGCTGCTAACTTCAGGTAGTAAACTGCCTTGCATCCGTCTCGGACCGGCTCCTGCGAGTACAGAGAACCCAGATACACTTGGGCCTGAGACAGATGAGAACAAGAAGGAGGAAAAATGAACAGCCGTACAACATAAAATAAAACATAAAACTCTTCAAATGTATTTGTTTTAGGGTCTAATTTAGGCATCATCACACACAAAAGACAGTGTGAACAGACTCTCTCACACTCCTCACCTCTCTCAGGCCAGCTGAGGCTGCCTTCTGCAGCAGACTGATGGCCGTGTCCAGGTCCTGCTGCGTGCTCTGCTGCCCTCTGCTGGGGTGGAGGAGGGACTTGGCACAACGGTACTGAGCCTGAACATGACCTCCGGCTGCAGCCTGGCTGTAGAAGTGACAAGCCTGGAGAGAGGACACAGACAGTTGTTATGTGTGTGTGTGTGTGTGTGTGTGTCTGCATGTGAGTGAGTGTGTGTGTGTGTATGGGTTATTGACCTTCTCCCTGTCTGGGTGTACACCCCTGCCTTTGTCATAGCAGACGCCGGTGTTGAACTGGGCCTTGGAGTAGCCCTGTCTGGCTGAGGCCAGGAAACACAAGAAGGCAGCCTCGAGGTCTCCAGCTTTAGCGTTCTCCAGTCCGATGATGTTGAGGACTACAGGAACACTGGACTCAGCCACCTGTCGCAGGCTCTTGGCCGCCCCCTCCAGGTCATGCTGAGGAACGCGGGCACAGGTCAGAGTCAGAGCGGTCAGGCACCTTTCCTCAGAAAGCAGTGACACAGAAGAGGCCCACTGTCTCACCTGTTCATGGCGCTGCTCAGGGTGGTCCACTTCTCCCGTGCTGGATCCGTCTGCAGACGGGAAGGGCTCGAACCTGGACTCCTCTGGAAAGGATTTGACATTCTGCAGGATTAACCTCTTGACATCGATCATCGCATTTCCAAGAGGATTTGAATGAAAACAAAACAATTCCTAGTAACATGAAGAATTTGATAATGTATTATTAGTGCTCATAAAATTAACATTATAGAAAGATTCATTAACGGCACAAAAGAATATATACTTTTAAGTATACGATGGCGTGGCATCATGACAACTGTACTATTTTGCTTTACCCAGACCAGAGACAACATGTAAAGGTAGAATGGGAGGCAGACCAGTTCCAGCAGAGTCCTGACTCAAGTTTGCCCCCTGGTGGTCATTGAGGAAACTGTCAGCGTTCAGGTGGTCGTCAAGAAGCTGGTCAGGGCTGCTGTCATTACTGCTGCTGCTGCTGCTGCTCTGCTCCAGGTCCTGATGGCTGTGCAGCTGGTTCCCAGAAAGACACCTCACACTCCTCCCTCGGGGAAGAACATCACGCCGCGACACTGGACACAGACGGAAAGACAGCACACAGTGACACGTTTCACAATGCATCCAAACGGATCACAGTTAATAGGTTTGCATGTCCGAACATCACACCTCAACATTACTCATTGGAGAAATGAACGGGTGACAGTGGGTGAGACATAACTCACGTATCCCCAGCAGCACGCGATAGCCGCACTTCTGCAGGGTTCCCTGGGTTACCAAGCGACCCGTGTTAGAGTTGGGTTCAGCCCCAGAGAACTGGGAGTGGATCCTCCGACAGATTTGCATCAACAGCATTGCAGCTGCTCCCTGGAGAGAGTGAGAGATCAAGGGTGACTGTCTTACTTCAAATGTGCCATGGATTTATATATCTGAATGGCACTGTGTAAAAGCCAATACCCAGCCAACGGCATCCAAGGCAGTGTAGCGAGGGAGCCCAGCGAAGCAGAACTGGGAGGTCCTCTGCTTCCCCCTCTTGCCACCATCCTCCTCCTTCTGAGAGCTGAGGGAGAGAGTGGGACAGGAACCAATGAATCCCATGTCTCCAGGTAGATATGGGTTTCTCTACTGCATTAAGCCATACCAGTAGGAACTACCATGGGTCTTGACGGATGGTGTTTGAGGTTTGTATTTTTCTGTTTCCCACCCCCTCGTGATGTAGACTTAGTCGTCCCATCTAAGGGACTAGGTACCTGTCATTGGGGGAGTGACGTAGACTTGGTCGTCCCAACTAAGGGACTAGGTACCCGTCATCGGGGGAGTGACGTAGACTTAGTCGTCCCATCTAAGGGACTGGGTACCTGTCATTGGGGGAGTGACGTAGACTTAGTCGTCCCATCTAAGGAACTGGGTACCTGTCATTGTGGGAGTGATGTAGACTTAGTCGTCCCATCTAAGGGACTAGGTACCTGTCATTGTGGGAGTGATGTAGACTTAGTCGTCCCATCTAAGGGACTAGGTACCTGTCATTGGGGGAGTGATGTAGACTTAGTCATCCCAACTAAGGGACTAGGTACCTGTCATTGGGGGAGTGATGTAGACTTAGTCGTCCCATCTAAGGGACTGGATACCTGTCATTGGGGGAGTGATGGCCGCTTGAGAGGACAGTGGAGTTGTTGATGACCTCATCCTCGAGGAGGTGGTTCTGGGACAGGCGCGGGGGCGTGTTGACATGGCAGCGGCTCAAAACTGGGGTCAGAAGGGAGAGATTATGAAAAAAAAACTGGTTATTATAAAAAACACGTCCAACTGTATGAAAAAAAACCCACTGTTGCCCACAATTATTTAAAGTGCCAGAATAGTACCTAATAAGGCGTTACAGTACTGCAACTGAGACCGTTATGGGATCGTTTTACAAATTATTTTTTCTATTAGATAACTTGCTAGAAAGTCTGTCAAAGACAATTGTATAGATCGTTAGCATTTCAGCCTTCCAGTAGCGGAACGGGAGAGACACTGTGAACGAAGCTCACTAGATATCACGATTAGTCTAATCTGATTGGTTGCGGACAGTGACATAAGACTACACCTCCCCGTCATGTCAACCTACAAAATAACAACCTCGACTTGTTTTCCACATTCCTGTCACATTAGTTTACTAGAGAATATGCCTACTACACCCATTCACCTATTTTGCAAGCGTCGACACGGGTACATGAACATTAGCTAACGCAACCAAGCAAGTGGCGCGTGATGGATTCAATGACATGTCGCTTACCTCTTCCAACAATTCCTTGAACTCTCCACATGTTTCGTTGTTAAAGCGCTAATATCACAATTTGTATTTCTCCATAATTGCCCTAAATCATTATATATACAAATTATTCGGGCGAGTATTCTCTCCGCATGGTACAGAACCAGTACAGTACTAGTTCTACATAAAAAAAAATTACAAAATGAGTCACGGGTTTTCGAGTCAGTTTACCGGAAATAGCAACCCTTGATCTGACAGAAGAAGGTCGTTTGTTATTTTTTATTGCCATCTAGCGGTGGCTCTCGTGGTTGTTCCGTGCCACCCAGCTTCAGTCTCGCAAGCTGGTTATAATAGTGCATCTGGTTATAAACCATGTACCGTTTCACAATTATCCAATTATCCAATTATCCAATTATCTAACGGGGAATATAAAAACCAAAATATCTTCTGCTCTTCGGGGCTGGAATTGGTTAGCCATGTCTCATTAATTTGACCAATTGAATTCATGGTCTGTTCTGATTGGTCGCAGACAGTGGTCTAAATGCACTTTCCCATGACCAAGCTAGCAAGTTTTAGGAATGCAATCCTCCAACTCAATGTTAGCAAGACTGAGGCAATGCGTATATGCCTTAATGCCCACAGCAAATCAGCCCCTACAACATCTGCGCTGCCTTTGACGTCCACATCATTCCCCTCCACTCGGTCAGCATCAATCTGGGTGTGAAGTTTCACCCTACGTTCTCTTTTAGGGCCCACATTAGACATGTCTGTGAAATATTGTTTTTTCACCTCAAGAATATTTCCTGCCTAAGACCTTCTTTCACCTTCTCTGATGCAGAAAAGCTTCTCTGTTCAGTTGTCTTCTCCAGAATGTAGGAACGCCGTACCAGCTCACATGCCAGCGAAATTCTATCCATAGAATACTGCTCATCTCAAGCAGGGCTGCAAGGATCCTAAAAAATCACATCACTCCTTGCCGCTCTTCTGTCCCCCAAGCAAAAATGATCCTTTTAGTCGACAAATTGCTTTCTGACCTGCTCTCCCCCTATAAACCTCCATGCCCTCTATGGGACTGGCAATCACAACTATCATTGACACCCATATTCATTAATATGAATATATGGAGAGCTGGGCATTTGCTTAAACAGAGTTGTTGTTGGATTTTTCCAGCAGTACAACGAAACAAAATCCAAATCCACACAGAACATTATTCCGTGACCGTAGGATTAAGCTTTTGCATTGGCCATCACAGTCCCATGACCTAAATCCAATTGAAAACCTGTGAAGTGAGCTGAAGAGTAGAGGACACAAGTGAGGAACGTATGGAGAGTTTCTGTATGGTCTCAAATCCCTTCCTATCTGTTCTCCTCAACAACCATAGGACATTATTTAGACCTGTAACCTTGGCAAAGCAAAAGGGGGACAAAATATGAAATCCAAGGGAGCCCATAACAACAGCAGACATGTGTATAATGAAATAATAAAATAAAACAATTACTTCATATTTACATAAGGTGCCAATAATACTGGTTGACACAGTATTTGCGTGTAAACGCGACGAATAGCTATGTGTATCATACTGAAGATGTTTTGTCTTCAAAAGATGGATACCAGTAATCTTTTGTGGCGTTCTTTGTATACTAGCCTATGGTGTTTAAACCTATTGTAGTGTTACTATTGTCTGTTGTTTCTGTGACCAGTTGTTGATCTTGATTGAACTGGTGCTATCCAAATAACACATGCGTAACTAAAGAGCGGATACATTTCTTTTATTTACATAATTACTATTATTATTGTATTCATTGAGTGTTGTTTTGTGTGGTTTAGTAAGGTACTGCCTGTTCTTTTGTCTAAATGACCGGCCCTTAAGATAGCACATTCTGGAAATACCACGACTCCAGCACACACACATATAAAGACTTGATGTATGTATTGCCTCACCTTATGTGTGTCCAACACACAGCTAGAAAGTGTCAATTTCTGAACTGTGGGTCTTCTGTAAGTGATTAAGGCACTCTGGAAACCCCAGGCCTCTTTGTTTTTCCCGGTGTTGCTGTCCCAGGGTAAACAGTCACTTAACACCCTCTCTGGAGCCACACTCATACTATTTCAAAGTCTGGAAGAGGGGGAACTGAAACCTAAATTTGATTAGTAATAAATCCTTGTAACCAGTTCCCATGACAATGATGTGTGCAGGTGTGATCTCCTACTTGTTACCTGCTCAGGCCAGTCATCCTAGACAGACAGGACGCTCTATGTCGGCCCAGTCATCCTATACCAGGGGTGGGCAAACTACGGCCCGAGGGCCAAATGCGGCCCGCGAGGCTGTCCCATCCGGCCCACGGAATGCCCTTTTCTGGCCTCCAAATCAATTATGATTAACAAATTACTCTCTATGTCTGCCCAGTCAACCTAGACAAACAGGACGCTCTATGTCGGCCCAGTCAACCTAGACAAACAGGACGCTCTATGTCGGCCCAGTCATCCTAGACAGACAGGACGCTCTATGCCGGCCCAGTCATCCTAGACAGACAGGACGCTCTATGTCGGCCCAGTCATCCTAGACAGACAGGACGCTCTATGCCGGCCCAGTCATCCTAGACAGACAGGACGCTCTATGTCGGCCCAGTCATCCTAGACAGACAGGACGCTCTATGTCGGCCCAGTCATCCTAGACAGACAGGACCTTCTATGTCAGCCACGTCATCCTGGACAGACAGGACGTTCTATGTCAGCCCTGCTAAGATGATAATTTTTTTGGGTGCCGCAAAGACAACTGCTGCAACCAAGTGATCAGATCAGCTATAGAACTGTTGAAGTTCTGCGTGTGTTTATTGGGGGCGGGTATTAAGTGAGTGGGCATGAAATGCGGTGGGGAATTTCTGCTCATTAAATTTTCGAACAATTTTTCACCCTGAAGTGAAGTTTATGACTTTCTCACCGCCAGCTTGTTCGTAAACAAATTGGTTGCCAGGCAACACTGGCAAACAGAGCTGGAGCTGTTTCTTAGCGGAGGGGCTCTTTTATCCCCAACATTGTTCTACGACCCCTCCCCCCGATCAGGAATCTCAAGTCCTGGCGTCCTCTCATTCAGGGTTCCTGGTGGCCCTCAATACTAGAGATGGCACTGTGTATGTTCACCACATAGGCAAGGCACAGGCACTCTGATCAGGATGCAATGTGTGTGTGTGTATGGTATGTGTTGCTGTTTTTCAGATGTTGTCAGTGCGGTCAGTTCAATGCCTCCTCTAAGTGGGATGTCGGCAAGAGCAGATCATACAGTACTGTTATAACTTATTTCCCCAGCCCCTCTGCACTCCCATCGCAGGTTCTATCTATGGCCTGTTGTGTTTATGGTGTGTCTGTGTGTGTGTGTGTGGAGGCGGGGAAGTGAGGGGAGGTGTTGGGTGGGCGGGGGATTTGTTTAGAGGAGGTGTTTCTCTTCTCTTTTCCCCTTCGCTCTCTCTGTCTCCTTGGACACACCGATGAAGCCTCAGTCTTGCTATGGCTACCACAACACAGGAAAACTCTTCTCTCCCAACCCAGCAGGAACTACAAATACCCGGACCAGAACCCATCCTGGCCCAGCTAGAACAAGAAACGCCTGACCAAGAATCAAGCCCTGCATGTTCCCTTAATCCCAGTTCAGTAGCGCCCCAGAACCAGGAGCCAACTCTGTCTCACGGCCTCTCTTCCTCCTCATTACATCACAACAGAGAGGAGGAGGAGGATGAGGATGAGCTGGAAGTCAAATCCGGACCCGGACTGGAGAACGTGGGAGGAGAACAGTCGGACCCAGAATGGGTTGAGGAGAGATTCCGTATCGACAGGAAGAAGTTGGAGAGCATGCTGTATGGTACGTGTGTTGAACAGGTGTGTTCATCTCTTGTAGCGGGGGTTTTAACACGGCGTCGACCACGGCCGCGCTATGACAGTAAATCCGTGCAGTGGCCGAGTTGGCCCTCGCGCGTTGCTCCATTTACGAAGGCGTTTGAGTGAGCTCAGGGCACAGGGATTGTGATGCCATACTGAGCTCTGTGTGATGCACCCTGAGCTGCTCTCAACACCTGTCCCCCCCCCCACTCCTCCTACCACGTAACCGTCAGTCCGTCATTGAGCCGCCGTCGTTGTTGTTTCTGCCGTGATATGATTTATTGGGTGAGCTTGCTCGTGCCTTACACAGACGCGGCGCTCAGAGACAGAGGCGTGTTAGTGTCATCCGTCCTACCCTGACAGTACGGCGGGTGAGTGTCTGTCGGTGTGAGTTATCAGTGCATAGCAGGTCTGTGACAAAATGCCTCCTTCGTGTCCCAGAGGAACTTAACAGGATGTCCGTGTAAGATGCGGTTATTTTTCCCCCTCAGCCTAGAGTACCTGAGAATGATTCACCCTGTTTTTAGTGCATATGGGTGATTTAGTGTGTTTGTGTGTGTATGTGTGGGGGTTTGATAGAGAGACAGAGAGAGACTGAGAGAACGACAGAGGGTGTGTGAGAGAGAGAAAGGTTTGCATATAAGTGCTTTGAATAAGTATGCCTCACACTTAACCAACCAAACGTTCTTTTTTTCAACAGTGTACTGTCCTTTCCCAGAGTTCCAGCCAGTCTGTTAGCGTTCTAGAGTGGGTGTTGGGGTGTGGGGGTTGAGTCGTTATAGCAGGACGGGGATCTCTTTTTGGAGTGTGTCACTGGTTGTGGTTTCATTTCTGGAGGAGTAGGGGGTCCATGCGTCAGTAAAATACCTTTGACGTTGTTAGCCTTTCCTCCTTCGCCTCCTCATGCTGCTCCCAAGTCCATTCCTCGGCTTCGGGGAGTGTTACCCATGGTGACCAGGGGGCGTTTTTGGGGGGGGGGGTTCTCCCCCTCTCACCCTGTAAATGTCATTGTGGAGCAATGCCCTTTTAAAAACGTTTTACGTTCCACCGCTCGATCCCCGTTCTATGCAAATGTCAACTCTCGCTGTTTAAATGTTGACCCTGAGCATTGCGCACATTCTGGCCTCTGTTTAGGTGTCACCAGTAACCATTAACCCTGTGTCTTGGAATATCCTTTTTCAATGGATGTTTAAATGTTTGCATTTATTTATCAGAATACGGGCAATACGTATCTCCTCTCCTTTTTGATGTTTTCAGCTCCTAAACTTGGGATGGAACTCACAGGTGAAGAATTCTTCGAGAGAGTAAGTACATGTAGGGAGAAGGTTTTATGAGACCCACAGACATGCCTATAACTGTCAATTTAGATAAAAGTCAGCCGTGCTATCAAAGGAGCTCTGTATGGAATGAAACATGACAAGAAAGGTCACAGGCTAACTGTTGACATTGTTACTTAACAATTTGTCCTCACAATGGTGGTGAATATTGACCTTTTTGAGATGCTAATGAAGCATTGTGTTCTATCAATAGGACAATGTGTCTTCATGGTGTGTGAGAGTGATACTATGTATCTGGGATGTATGAACTGGTGTTATTCTCATAGTAAAATACCTATCGTTAAAACTCTTCAGTTTCACACAAACAAACACACACACAATTACACACACACTTTTCCTATGTTCTCATGTAGGTGATGAAGGAAACTGACACACAGGTGAAATGGCCGTCCAAGCTGAAAATTGGAGCCAAGTCAAAGAAAGGTGATGTCACATTTACCGGATCAAGACTACCCAACGCTCCATATTTACCCACCTGTTTCAACCTGTCTCGATCTGCCCCAACCTGTATCAACCCTTTTGAATCTGTCTCAACTCATTTCATCTTGATTCTGTTGCTCTCAACCTGTCCTAAACTTTCTCAACCATTTTCACCCTGTCAGATCTCGTCTACTCCTGTCACATCTCAATGTGCTTTAATCTCTCTCACTCTATCTCAACCTTTCTCAATCTCCTATTCAACTTGATATTCAATACTATACTGCTAGAGTTATGTAAATATTTTGTTTTTAATCTGTCACGTATATATTCCACAGACCCCCATGTGAAGGTGGAGGGTAAGAGGGTTAATGTTCTCGAGGCCAAAAAGAGGATTCTACAATTTCTGGAGACAAAGGTGAACATCTTTAGCTGAGGAAAACTTCCGCATCTCATATGCAGCACTGTACTCAAGGCAACCAGCTAAATACAATTGTTCTCCTGAGTCAGGTCAACAAGGTGACCCTGAAGATGGACGTAGCCCACACAGAGCACTCCCATGTGATCGGGAAAGGGGGTGGGAACATTAAGAAGGTGATGGAGATGACATCCTGCCACATCCACTTTCCTGACTCCAACAGACACAACGCCATGGGAGAGAAGAGCAACCAGGTATTGTAGCTAAGCAACCAGGAACTGTCTCATTGCCGCTGTCTCTAAGCAACCAATTCCAGCTGCATACCCCTGTAACTCATTTGATATAACAGAGGCGATTACAATACCAGGATTTTATGTTGGATGATATGATAAAGTATATAAATACTGTATAAGCACTCCCTAATGGACAACACTCCTGTTAAATAGCAATTGGAAAGGTTAATGTTACTCTAGCAACAAGGATATCTTGTCCAATGATATTTCTCAGTTTGATGGTTTGATCTGGGACTGTCTAAACTGGCATCATGCTCTTAACTTCTTCACACCCCTCATCTCTGCAGGTGTCCATCGCCGGGCCTGCCCAAGGGGTCGAGGAAGCCAGAAAGAGGATACGAGTGAGTGTCTACATCCTAATTCCTGGATTTCTGTCCATCGCGAGCTCTCAGCACTCTCCCTTCTCTGCCTCGCAGGACCTCCAGCCCCTCGTGTTGACCTTCGACCTCCCGGTGACATTGGCTCCCCAAGCCCTGCCGGACGCAGGGTCGCCAGTCATCCAGCAGGTGGCGCAGGCTCTGGGGGTCAGCATTAACTTCAGGGCTCAGCCCAGACCATACAGCAGTTGTTGTGTGGTCAGAGGACTGCAGGGCAATGCCACCGCTGTCAAGGTCTGTTCCTTACAGACACACACACACAGTCACACAGTCACACACACAGTCACACCCTCCGCAGCACTCCACTTGTTTGTTTGTGCTTTCCATGGTTTGAGGGGAGGACCTCTGGACCAAACTCTATCAATCGTATTTGACATTTCAAATGTCTACCTTCAATCTCTTGAACAATTTCAATTGCATTGACTAGGCAGGAAGGAAATATCTCCTTCAATTTAAAATACAATAATCATTTCATGTGGTTTATAAACCCTGGATGCCTTACTCACCCACATTCCTCTCTTCTCTTTTCCTCAACCCTGATAGAAGGCAGTGTGTGTCCTGATGGAGTTTCTGCTGGGGTCAGAGGTCGGCGTGGTGGCAGGGGGTCAGGGAGAAATCCGGGGAGTGGTCAGTGCCCAGCTGGATGTGACCTCACAGCAGCACCTCTTTCTGTTAGGGCAGAACGGAGCCAACTTCCTGGGTGTCATGCATCAAACCCAGACCCAGATAGTCCTGCCGGACCTCAGCGCCCCTCAGAACCCCCCCTCACTGCTCATCCAGGGATGTCCTGACGGTGTTTGCCTGGCTAGGCAGCAACTCATGGTGAGGAGGGTCACGGTTGACTTTTTGTAATGATAACTTCGTTCGTGAGACTAATTAACCAGGCAGTCAGGTTTTAGTTGGGTCGATCGATTTTATGTGAAAGTGTAACATTTCACCCGACAACTGATACACATACCAAAAGCGCTCAGCAAAGCGTTCCCATTGTGCGCCTTGTTATTTAAGACTAAATGCTTTTTTGAGTGTTATACAGTAAGCATGTTGTCATTCCACAGGACTGCCTGCCTGTGTGTCTGATGTTTGACATGCGTGAGGATGGCGAGGTGGACCCTCGTCATTTGGCTCAGATGATGCGGAGTTTGGGAATCTTCATCAGTGTCAAACCCAAAGTCAAACAGACCACCAAGGTATAAAAGTGTCTTGGCACAGTGGTGTTGCTGAAATACTGTGCTGTGTTGGACTACATTCCTTGGTTTAAATGACATGGCGTTGAACTACATTTCCCAGTCAGTGGTGGTTAAAGGACTGGAGAGAAACATCTCCAGCTTGTACGAGGCCCGGCGACTGCTGCTGGGTCTGGACTCTGGTGGGGTCGCCATGGCAACCGATATTCATTCTGACTCCACAACGGTCGGCAAGGAGATGACCAACTACTGGCTCAACATGCTTTTGCAGCAACTCCGTCTCTCAGACCAAGGTGTGTCTATGTGTGTCTTTTTCATTTCCTGTTACAGTTTTACCCAGTCCTATCCTGATCTGCTCATTCTGATCCTCAGGCTCCATATCATCCCCTGATGCTCTGAATAGCTCCTTCCTCCAAACTAAGCCCCGTCCTTCACCCCCCCCAGGCCTGACTCCACCCTCTGAGGAAGTAAGGATGGGAATAAAAACGACGGAGAGCAGACAACTGGAAAAGGTCTGGAGAAACCGGTTGACCATTAGATAACAGCCTGTTTAATCAAAGAAACCGGTTGACCATTAGATAACAGCCTGTTTAATCAAAGAAACAGGTTGACCATTAGATAACAGCCTGTTTAATCAGACAAACAGGTTGACCCTTAGATAACAGCCTGTTTAATCAGACAAACAGGTTGACCCTTAGATAACAGCCTATTTAATCAGATATAGGTTGTAATAACGTGTGTCTCTGCCAGGGATATGGTGGTTTGTTACAATAGAAATATGTGTCTCTGCCGACGATATGGTGGGTTGGTTCAATGGGGAATTTGATTCTGCCTAAAGTTACATGGTTTGTGCTGTTGGATCAGCTCAGGGTCAGTTTAAACCAATGAAAATGCTTATGTCTCTCTAGATCCCGGAGAATGAGGATCTATCCAGCCCGTCAGACGAGGAGGAGAGCCCGTGTCTGATGACATCAGAGCTGAGGGATGTCTTGAGCCAGGTGAGGATGCTGAGGCGGAGGAGCAGCCTCCAGGGTCCTGAAGTCGGCAGCTTCCTCAACCAGGGGAGACGCCATTCAACAGGACAGGCCATGACCATGAGGTAAACACATCCCTGCCAAGGACGCTCAGATGAGCATGTCCTCAGGCACGAGGTGAGGATTGTGGACGGATATGCCACAATATCCTAGCCAGATTAAAATGAGGGACCGTGTGTGGATGATCTCAAATAACGGACATGTGATCCCCCTTGAGAGGGGCTAGCCCCTGTTCTTACAGAAAGAATCCAAAAACTAAGCGAATAATTTGTTTTCGTGTTTTGTTATTGCTATTTAAAATTGCAACATCAGGAAGGCGTTGCATTCATTCAGTACCATTTCACAGAATCAGGTCTCAACAGCCCTTGGAATAGCTGAAAAAGCTGTTTAGCTAAGTGAGTCTTCCATACTGCCGTCACGCTCTTTGGCTGAGATCTGACATTGGTCTCACTGCAGCTGCTCTGTTTCAGACTGCTGAACGGAGCGAAGGAGGGAGGATGCAGTGACAGACGGAACAGCCTGAGAGAGATGGAGGGAGAGAGGAGTGAGAGATGGAACAGCCTGAGAGAGATGGAGGGAGAGAGGAGTGAGAGATGGAACAGCCTGAGAGAGATGGAGGGAGAGAGGAGTGAAAGACGGAACAGCCTGAGAGAGATGGAGGGCGGGAGGGGTGATACTAGACGCAACAGCCTGAGGAGGGACATGATTCAGGACACTCTCTCTGACGAGTCAAGGAATGAGGTGAGTCTGTCAACAATCATATTTGTTTAGCTGTTTACCCAGTCCTCCCCTGCACAGAATAAACATCATCCGAGAATCATCTGTTGATTTGTACCTTCTGCCTTATTTGATCCTCGGAAATCACGTGAATAATTTCATGTTTGGACATTTTGGCAGTTGATGTTTTGCTATTATTGTGTGCCTGCTAACTCTAGGGAAGGTAGAGTCATTTTCCACCCCAAAACACAATCACGGAACAACCAAACAACATTTCCTTTTGTATTTAGTGGCTTCACCACTCTTTCCCTGTTCCTGCAGGATTACGACTATGAGATGAAGAAACTGCTGGCAACTAGAGGTTAGCCCTTGTCCTATTTTCTCGCTTCTGTTTTGTCATGTGATCAATAAGCCTTAAAAAGAAATCCCCTGGGTTTACCCACACAGCAAAAGTCTTCTTTTTTTGACCTGCAGAGGAAACCCACCCAAAGGGGAACCATTTCACTGCAGCACCAGTCTGGCATTGCAAATTAGGGGACTCACTCCATGGTTACTGTTCACCGGGCGCTATTTGTTTCACTGACATATGATGGTGACAGGTTGCCACGGTGGTCTATGAAGGGACAAGGCCAGTGTAGTGTTATTCAGACCAGTGATGGAGGACCACCAAGGTGCCAATGTAAGGCAGACCGCTGATTAAGTACAACAAGTTGCCAAATGAGTGATGGAAGGGAGAGTTTTATGATGTGCCGTTATCACACAGGGGCACTGCTACTCCCACTCCCCTCGACACACCCAAACACACACACACACGTACACATTGGCCCCTCCTGACACACACACACACACACCGGCACCCCACCACAAATAATCACATGTATACAATCCGCCCTGACACACATAAACCTGCAGCACACCTCAGACACACGCATATACAATTGCCCCCCTGACACAAACACACACACACTTGCACCCCACCACACGTATACAACCTGCCCCGACACACATACCCCAGCACCAAACCACACAGACTTATACAATCACCCCCCTGACACACACCTGCTCCCCGCCACACACACTTATTAACTATCCTTTAAAATGAAAAATATTCTCATGATCTTTAGCCAAATGGTCTAAATTCCCTCAGTGTTGCTTTATGCGTTTATGAATTAGCATTTTGAATAAGCCATCTGCCTCTGGGTCATTAACAGACCCATATGTCTCTCCACGAGAGCTAGACAAGCAAAAACGCACAGGCAACACACACACACCCCCGCACACACACTCACTCGTTAGACTCTTTCACATATAGATTTAGTCACACAGTTCCTGCAAACGTCTCCCACTCACAGGTAGATTCAGCGACAGATGCTCTCACCCTCTTCATTTCAGTGTGTTTAGTGTCTAAGCCTACGACACGATTCTTAATCATTGCAATTACACACCGGTCTCTATCAACATAGTTGCTTTAATCAACGGCTCACCAATTAAACTACCGATTTACGGTAACTTTCCAAACACTTCTGTGTGTGAGCGCGTGGGAGATCTAAGAGTGACATACATATCCGTTCCCGTAGCGATGCTGAGGAAACCCGTGGTGACGGAGGTGCAGACCCCCACAGACACATGGAGTGGTCTGGGCTTCTCCAAATCCATGCCTGCAGAGGCCGTCAAGGAGCTCCGCAACATTAGCCGACGCAGCTACAAGCCCTACCTGGCAAACACCGGACTACCACAGGTACAGCCTGGAGGGGCTCACAGGAAACTCTGTGAGATAATGCTCCAAAGAATGAAGGGAACACTTAAATAGCATCTCCATGGACAAAATGTATTAACGCTCAAAATCTTTACAATCTTTGATTGTGTGTAATTCATTAAAGAACAAAATAAAACCTTAAGAATGGTCAATGGAAACCAAACTCACCAAATGACTGAGGGCTAAATTCAAACACACATCGAAAATCTAGGTAAACTATTTAAATCACATGCTGTTTCACATTTTGCGTGAATTTCATCATGACATCTCATAATGTGACTCAGTAGTGTGTATGGCCCCCGTGTGCCTGTATGCACTCCCAACAACGTCTGGGCATGTTCCTGACGAGATGGCGTATGGTGTCCTGGGGGATCTCCTCCCAGACCTGGATCAGGACATCAGTAAGCCCCTGAACAGTCTGTGGCACTACTTGGCAGCTTTGGACGCATCGATACATCATGTCCCAGAAGTTCTAAATTAGATTCAGATCTGGGGAACGTGAGGGCCAGTCAATGGCATCAATGCCTTAGTGATCCAGGAATTCGGTATTCTGTTTGATTTAGAAAAGCTAGCATCACTACAAACCGTACCTTCTCATCTAGCCTGCATTCATATAAACCAACACAAATAATGGGCTTTTGCTGACCTGTCCTATAACTGTTCAGCATGCAGCGTCTGTTTTCCCCTCTGAATGTTGTTTCCAGCCAGTCAACATTCCACTGCTTTGGGATAATAGACATGAGTAGGAAGTGTCGGATAACTTTTGTGTTTTTCTGCGCCAGGGAATTTAGGCGCGTGTGTGGGTTTGCCTGAGCGCCTGATTATATGTAGGGAGCTAGGAGAGGTGGTGAGCCGAGGTTTAGTATTGTGATTATATGTAGGGAGCTAGGAGAGGTGGTGAGCCAGGTTTAGTATTGTGATTATATGTAGGGAGCTAGGAGAG
>JACXGK010001445.1:42049-70037 GCA_016801125.1 Novumbra hubbsi | reverse complement strand
CCCCGTGTCTTTTCAACTAGTCGCCCCGTGTCTTTTCAACTAGTCGCCCCGTGTCTTTTCAACTAGTCGCCCCGTGTCTTGCTGGGCACAATGGCGTTTCCACTCAAGAAATGATGCTCAAATAAACAACATATTACGCAAGGCCACATGAACATTTCTTAACAGCACTTTCCATCAGGATTAGCCAGCTGATGCCATTCACTTGCTAAACTAGTGTGTATGGTTCCAGGTGGGCGTACCAAGCGCAGCTGAGCGGGCCGACATCCTACAGAAGCTGCTGACCTCCGTGCCCTGTAGAGTGAGCGCTGAGGAGCTGACCCAACTAGCAGATGCTGCTCATGGGTACGTCGGGGCGGATTTGGCTGCTGTCTGCAAGGAGTCGGGTGAGTGATGCCCGCCAGCCTATGTACTTGTTGGCGTGTGATTGATTTGTCAGGATATGACTGATCCGTTGACGTGTCCTGCACCAAGGGTTGTGGTCTACATAACCTTAAAAATCCACCAGAATTGCTAGACCATCTGGGCACGTATCGCATTCAATTTCAGGAGGAAGGCTGCAGTTTGTGTAGGTTCCCTATGTTGGGTTTGCATATCCCTTTGAGCACGGTCCAGACGCTTGTGTGTATGGTACCAACAAACCGTCCTTTCAAACCAGAACAGAGAGACTATCAGGAAGCCCATGTCAGCTTTGACAGAGAAACCACAACATTAGAAGACGGGTCAAAGTGTGTGTGTGTGACCACAACATAAGAAGACGGGTCAAAGTGTGTGTGTGTGACCACAACATAAGAAGACGGGTCAAAGTGTGTGTGTGTGACCACAACATAAGAAGACGGGTCAAAGTGTGTATGTGTGACCACAACATAAGAAGACTGGTCAATGTGTGCAGATGAGCACAATATTACAAGCGCTGCACAAATCTGGCTCCCCATTAGATTTAATTAGTTTTAAGTATGAATTAGGGGTGCCCAGTTGATTAACTATCATTCCAACAGACTCACAGCTATAAGTGCTTCCACCAAATATTTACACAGGGGGAGGGAGAGCTATTCAATTGTGATCTACATATATTTTTATATAAACACATTTCATTTAATGATTATGAGAACATTTATAATAAAGAGAATAAAGAATTGGGTTAGTGTGGGATATTCAGTAGGCAATAGGGAAACTCTTGATTTCATTCCCAGAGTTGACAAAATGTACAATGGGGGTGTACAATTTTGTTCATTGACACTTCCTAGTAATGCTTTCCAAGCCAGGTTTCCCACCATCCAATATTTTAGCATCTCTATCTGCATCATTGGGAGGCCACTCAGCCACTCAACCCCCCTTAACTCTACTGACTTAAGGATGTGGGCTTTCACTTTGGCTTACGAATCCCATTGAGAAAACCTCTTTAAAGTAAAACCTAAACCATTTACACGTTGTGAAATTCCTCTGAGGCCACACAGCCTTAACCCTGCAATCCAATCCCCCAAGCCGGTAAACATTGTCAGGATAACAGGACGTTGGGGTGTTTCTGTGGCCATTGGGTAGGAGTCACTGTGTTGTGTGTGTGTGTGTGTGTGTGTGGTTTGCATGACCTTCAGTGTCTCCTGGGTGGTCCCAGGGACGTGGCATATAGCATTTCCAGCTGAGAAGAGCTACTACCTCGGCTCGCTGAAGCGCTTTGGCGATGAGCGTGATTTACCATCTGCAGAAGCCAGACGTGGCTGCCGGTGTTTTCAGAGAGAACCCTTGGAGAGCAGAGCGCCCTCCATCCCAAACCCCAAAGCACCAGATAAACCTAAAGCCTTACATGTACTCCAGATGAATACATAATGTTAGATCATATACAGAATCATTTACATGAGCCTATTATCAATCTTTTTGCAACTCTCTCCACCTCCCTTATATTTGTGGTATTTTCCAGAAAGTGTGTAGACATTCAGGCATAAAGCTGGGCTGTCAGAAATGCAGTATAAATAAACTAGCCTAGCCTATAGACGAACTCCTGCGTTTCATTAAAAGTATACTGATTTTTGACAGTATGATGTTGTTTTTATCAGTTCTAGTAGTGAAACGATAATTTCTAATGATCTAGGACAATCTTTATACAGTGGGGAGAACAAGTATTTGATACACTGCCGATTTTGCAGGTTTCCCTACTCACAAAGCATGTAGAGGTCTGGAATATTTATCATAGGAACACTTCAACTTCACTTCAAAAATCCAGAAAATCACATTGTATGATTTTTTTGTAATTAATTGGCATTTTATTGCATGACATAAGTATTTGATCACCTACCAACCAGTAAGAATTCCGGCTCTCACAGACCTGTTAGTTTGTCTTTAAGAAGTCCTCCTGTTCTCCACTCATTACCTGTATTAACAGCACCTGTTTGAAATTGTTACCTGTAGAAAAGACACCTGTCCACTCACTCAATCAAACGGACTCCAACCTCTCCACAATGGCCAAGACCAGAGAGCTGTGTAAGGACATCAGGGATACAATTGTAGACCTGCACAAGGCTGGGGTGGGCTACAGGACAATAGGCAAGCAGCTTGGTGAGAAGGCAATAACTGTTGGCGCAATTATTAGAAAATGGAAGAAGTTCAAGATGACGGTCAATCACCCTCGGTCTGGGGCTCCATGCAAGATCTCACCTCGTGGGGCATCAATGATCATAAGGAAGGTGAGGGATCAGCCCAGAACTACACGGCAGGACCTGGTCAATGACCTGAAGAGAGCTAGGACCACAGTCTCAAAGAAAACCATTAGTAACACACTACACCGTCAAGGATTAAAATCCTGCAGTGCACGCAAAGCGACCTGAACCCAATAGAAAATCTTTGGAGGGAGCTGAAAGTCCGTATTGCTCAGCGACAGCCCCGAAACCTGAAGGATCTGGAGAAAGTCTAAATGGAGGAGTGGGACAAAATCCCTGCTGCAGTGTGTGCAAACCTGGTCAAGAACTACAGGAAACGTATAATCTCTGTAATTGCAAACAAAGGTTTCTGTACCAAATATTAGTTCTGCTTTTCTGATGTATCAAATACTTATGTCATGCAATAAAATGTAAATGAATTACTTAAAAATCACACAATGTGATTTTCTGGATTTTGGTTTTAGATTCCGTTTCTCACAGTTGTACCTATGATAAAAATTACAGACCTCTACATGCTTCGTAAGTAGGAAAACTTGCAAAATCGGCAGTGTATCAAATACTTGTTCTCCCCACTGTATAAGGTTAATTATCAAAATGTAGCTTTATTACCAAGTAGGTTTGCCCATACAAGGAATTTGGTGTAATGGTGCATGACAAGAAACACAGTAAGTGGTGTTTAGGTAGAAAAATAAAATCTACGCAGTAAATATAAAATGTGCAAACATTTACTGTATAGTAGCATAAAATAAAGTGCAATGTGCACGAAGGAGACCCAGAGAAGTGCATTAATGTAATGCATTAAGTTATTTGGCAGGGGGGGGTCACTGACAGTGGGGGTCATCTGGCCTTATTGATGAGGCAAGATGCCGATTTTCCATTGATCTTCCATAGACCTTCCATATTCCGGTAATGATTGTTTTGCTTCTGCAAATTACTGTATTACATGAATTGGAATTTGGGTTTCATTTTGGTGTTGTTGATGTCAACATAGTTGAAACATGAAAGTCATGATTTTAGGCATTACTTAAACAAAAGCAGCATTTTTGTAAGGAAGTTTAGACTTCTGATCTAAATATTTAGCACCCATGTCTTTTGCAAACTAGACCCTGCTTACTGTATATGTTGTTCAATGTGTTTCTGGGTCAGTTTAGCGATCTGCTGCCATGGCTGGCCTACTGATTCTGTGAAAGGGGCGACTCTGAGCAACAGTCTGACTGATCAGGCCATGCTAGGTATGGAGAACATTCAACTTAAATTTGAGTCTGACTGCGGTAATGAGTTTCTATGGCTGCCAGAGTCTCTGTGCCAAAGGGTTCTGGGGCTTGAATACAAGTGCTTAAGTGTAAGTCACTGGGTCCACATTAGCAACAAGAATGTCTGTTTGCCCAGTCAAATAGAGTGTGTTGTAATTATAAAATTATTTTTATTAAATAGTTTAGCAATTTTTTGCTGTCACCAAATTTTTACTTATAGTGTTTTGTCTGTGGTTAAAATACCAGTGGTGTGTTCACTTTGCAATTTGTCACCTAGGTTTTGAACAATGCCAGATGTTAGGCTTTAGATATACTTTTATAATGCGTCTCGCCAATGTACTATTGAATGAAAAATAAAGTGAACCGAGGGCTAGAATTAAGCAGTTTTTTGTCTATTTTTTACAAGTTGTTATACAATGAACTGAAATAACCTGGCATGAATTGTGGAAAGTGCCGTAGTTTAGCGGGATGACGACAGAGTGGCTGCAGTTGTACTATTTAACTCAACTAAAATCCCACACATTTCTTACATTTGCTTGGTTATCCTATCCAGTTAAAGTGGCTTACGTTGAGGCTATACTGCTTAGTGACGGGAGGAAAAAGACTTGCTTGTGCGAAATATATATTTTTTGGCTACTAAGGCACCCGTATAGTCTCTGGTCTTGACTTGTCATCTGGATTTTGTTCCTCACTATCCGCAAAGTTGTTAAAAAAACTCTTTCTCACATGATTTTCCACCATGTCTGCCGTAGTTCTTTAAACACGGTGACTGCTGATGAACTTACCGTAAAAGGACCATAGAAGCCCATGTTTTCTGAAGGCTTCTCAAGTACCCCCTGTGGATAAGCCAAGACCCGCCTACCTTCTCGAGGAACCCTGGTTGGGAACTACTGTCCATTTTTTTTTTTTTAAATAAAGACCCCATAGTTGAGTTGAAGGAACAATCCCCTAATGGATCGTGTCCCTGCATTGCCTTTGCGCGTCTGTGTTTTTTCCTCCGTCGCTGCCGGCAACAACAACAAATACAGTCATGGAAACATTTGAAGGAGCCCCGTTGTTCCCTCAATTCCCTGTCCACTTCACTTAACAATTAGGGAAGGTGCCTCGCTGCAGCCCCATGTCCTGTCCAGGTGGAGGGGGGCTGACCTTGTGTCATGCACCAGACCTGACCAGCTGCAACCCTTTTGTTCCAGAACAACTCTAACCTAACCCGTGTTCCAGAACAACCCTAACCTAACCCTTGTTCCAGAACGGGGTCGGGTCCTTTCCCCACTACAATGGTTCCCGAAACCTGGCTGCATAAAGCATCTCCCACTCCCTTGATGTGGGCATCTCTCTTTTTCTCGAGGCAGTCATCTTTCTTTCTCGAGATGGTCATCTTTGTTTCTCGAGACGGTCATCTCTCTTTCTCGAGGCCGTCATCTCTCTTTCTCGAGGCCGTCATCTCTCTTTCTCGAGGCCGTCATCTCTCTTTCTCGAGGCCGTCATCTCTCTCTATTGATGGCTGGGTGCCTCTGCCCGTCGTCTCCACCTGTCACAGGCAGGACTGTTTAGCCCCCAATGCCTGGCTCTACTCTAGGTTTTTTCCCTGTTTTTTTTCTCTCTAGGAAGGCTGTCTATTTTTATTTTGTTTTATTTCTGTTTATTTTGTACCTCAACATCTGTATATTTATAATAAACACTTGGGGACAGCTCTTTAAATGAATGGCCAGTATTTTTTCAGGAAGTCGTTACTTATTAGTGTATTCTGTCTCAGTCTATACGACCCTCTGGAACCATACACACAGACACTTTCTTAATTCAAAATTAGCAGCCATGAATAATAACTAAACCTAAAGGTGCTCTATTGAATTAAATCCAAGTCTTGTTAAATCTTGTCGGTTTTCTCTATGCATGCTCACTCCCAGTTGTTTCTCACTCTTTTAAATGACCCGTTTGTCGGCCTTGAGCTGCCGTCTCTCCAGGGGCTTTTTGCTTTTCGAAGTGATGGTTGAGCG
Organism: Novumbra hubbsi; assembly: GCA_016801125.1. NCBI lineage: Eukaryota > Metazoa > Chordata > Actinopteri > Esociformes > Umbridae > Novumbra > Novumbra hubbsi. The sequence goes on along the minus strand of JACXGK010001445.1, from coordinate 64,136 downwards.
ATCCTCGTGGTGGCAGATGACTCCCTTCCTCATGCCAAACTGTGTAGATTAGAGTGTGCCACATCCGGATCCGCTGTTTACAAAGCCTTCTAAACAGGGGAAGCCCTTTGGAAAATGGAGTTGAAAGGGGAAACCTAGTAGGAAGCCAAGTACTCTATAATGCTTGTTTTTAATCCACATTCATGTTTAAAGTAAATTCATTTGTTGGGGTAAAGCAGTAATTAAATATTATACTACATCTTTGCTGAGGTCGAGGTTTGCTGAGAGTGTTAATGTGCTATAATTTATATGTTTTTAAAATCTAGATCTTGTAGATCTAAATGTTGGAATTCTTTCAACTGGACCGTGTTCTTGGTGTGGAGTTCTGGATAGCGTGTTCTGGAATTGGGATCTTTATTGCATAGAAAAGAGGTCGGGGGGGGGGCGGCAGGAAACAACGAGGCAAGTATTGTGTTTGACATAAATTCTGCAACAAAGACATGAATGAGATAAACAGTACTAAATGCTAGATGTGTGTTTATAGAGGCAGCCGTCCATATAAAGTGCTTTTCCTGACTCCCTTGTCCTTTTAAAGACACTTGGAATTTCAGGACAGGCTACATAAATATTGCTGGACCTGTATGTGAAGTTTATTTGGGGGGCTCTGTTTATAAAATCCGGAAATGTTCGCCTTGTACTCTTTAACCTCGGTCCTTACCTTCAACTCATGGCAGCCCTCCCTCTCTGTCTCCTTGCCTCTCCCCCTCCCTCTGTCTCCTTGCCTCTCTCCCTCCCTCTCTGTCTCCTTGCCTCTCTCCCTCCCTCTCTGTCTCCTTGCCTCTCTCCCTCCCTCTCTGTCTCCTTGCCTCTCTCCCTCCCTCTCTGTCTCCTTGCCTCTCTCCCTCCCTCTCTGTCTCCTTGCCTCTCCCCCTCCCTCTCTGTCTCCTTGCCTCTCGCCCTCCCGCTCTGTCTCCTTGCCTCTCGCCCTCCCTCTCTGTCTCCTTGCCTCTCACTCTCTCTCTTTCTGTACATTCGCTGGGCATTGTAAATACAGGTGCATAGTGTGTTCCGGAAGCCCGTCGGTCTTATGAAAACGTTACAGTTTTTTTATTATGTAGAGAAATAAAATTGACGCAGTAAATATAAAATGTTTAGCAGAATTTTGGGGTTAATTTGGAATGTCCTTTGTTCTTCTTTCCGTCCAACAAAGTCCCTCACCTTCCCTGAGTTTGCTCTTCCATTCTTGATAAAAAATAATTGAAGTCCCATACTTCGTTTGGGTCCACTGTAATGTTTTGTGAATGCACGTTCTTGGAAGTGGAGGGGCCCCAATTCTTCATTCCCTACAGGTTTCTGGTGAATTTTATTCATTCATTCAGTGAAGAACCAGTCCACATATGGTTTCGATTAAACCGTGTTGTGGTGCCTATGCTCCACTCCTGACAGTGTATCGGATGTTTTCATAACTAATCCAAATGTGTGCTCAGATAGAGCCAAACCTAGGCAGGGGATGTAATCCCTAAAGCAAAAATGCTGAAGTCACATTGTTGAATTACATTTCCCTTTGCCTTTAGGCTGTCCAGATTCCAAGATGAATACTACATTAATCTGTTTCATGAATCTACTTGCAAAATTGGCTTTTTTGCTAGGGTTTTGTTTCCGTCAGTGGCTCATATAGACAATTCATTGTGAGTTGATTTCTTTAGGTTAATTTGCTCGGCAGGTTATACTTCAGCCCGTCACATGTTTTTGACTGCCAACTATGTGACTGCCAATTTTTTTAATTCAAATATTTTCTCCGACTGGAACCTATCTGAGGAGGAAGCGTGCTGACCTAGGAGAGGGGAAACTGCTTGACCGGATCAACCAAAACCTAAAGTCCATTACTCTCTGAGCATCTCTGCGTCTCTCTTAATTTCATAAGGGAGGATGTTACAAGAGTCCCACTTGTAACACATGTGATATCCCTCCCTCCTAACCCTGTGCATGGCCAAGGCTGTGGCAGATGTTTTTCTGCTGCTCGGTCCTGGAAATCTGAAAAGAGAAACAAAAGAGACGGCGATGTCATTGGGCCAGGCCAGGCTGGATTGATGTGGGAGGCCCCTGGGGAGAGGAGATGGGACCCAGCAAGGCCAGAACACACTGACCTTGACGGGTGCTGCCTCTCTCTCTATTTCCCTCTGCCTCGCTGTCTCTCTATCTCTCTCTTCACGTTCACTATTTGCCTTTTTTCCTCCATCCCTTTTTCAGTCTTCTTTCGGATGCTGGAAAAATATAAACAGGATGTAGTCTTGTCTGGTCGTAAATCCCCTCTTGTCTGCCTTGGCTGCGAGCCCCAGCCCGAGTCCCTGGCCCTGGTTGGGGCTGTGGAGCGGGAGTCCACTTCCCTGGAGCTTTGACGGGGCGAGAGAGAGGAGGGGTGGTGAGGGGTTGGGGGCTTTTCCGGAGAGGAAAGGATTTTCATAGCCTTGAGGTGGGAAAGTGTTTGTAGATTCACTCGTAATCATGCCCTCAGCAACCGGGTAATTTCTTCATCAAAGGCTCTGTGTGGCTACTGGCAGTCTGGAAAGGCTAGTTGAGTGATGGTTTTCAGCAAATTCCAATTTACACTTTTGTAGTTTTTACATTTGCGTTCGTATCTTTTATCTTGTGCACCAGCAGCCTTTTTTAAGGCACCTAAGGAGTTAACATTTAGCCAGTATCGATTTTAAAAGACCAGTCTCGGACCAACATCCCATGACATGTGCCAAAAACCCACAGGAAGCGCCCTTTTTCCGTTCTGTTAGACAAAGACAGTGCTTTCATTGAAGACGATCTCATAACACGTCTCAAAACATCCTCACAGTGCAGTGCAATTCAGTGTCCCGTCACAACGGGAGGCCAAGGCTGTTGTCCAGCTATGTTCCTCCCTTGGAAGTGATCTTGATGTTGACGAAGTGATAGTCAGGCCGGGGTCCTTGCTCTCGCACCTCGTCTCCCGGGTTACGTCTTGTCGTGTGCTCGCTGTCTTGCCGCCGGTATTGTAAAGCACAACCATACTTTGTATGCCGATGCTATTGTTCTCAGTCTCTGAGCCGTCAACAACGTGGCCCCAGGTGACCGTGCATGGGCCTTCTCTCAGCCTTGGGTTGATCCCCTTGAGACCCTGCTTTGTAAGGCCCAACTGAAGCTCCTGCCACGATATTGATGCAGAGATTCACTTTTTTCTGGGATTTTCCTTTTGTGTCCTTTTCATGATCTGCAGATGACTGAGTTGCCTCGTCTCAAACATAGAACGCCAATTACAGTTCTTCTTTGGCTTTTCTTCTTGGCTCTGCGTGTCCAATGCTCTCTGTTGAAAGAGTGAAGCGTACTAGCGTTCATTTAAAGATTAGACATTCATTAGGGATTTGTCATCGCAACGTGTAGGAGCCTGCAAGCTGAAGTAAAGATTCTACTATGTGAAGGTGAGGGTGTGTTTGGAGTTTTGGAGGGGCTGCCAAAGACTTATGTGTCCATAACCAAAAGACCTGTTGTTATATAAAGTGGGAAAGTCATTCTGGAGCTATTGTTGTCATTCTTTACAATGAGTGTCTTTTAAAAGATTGACCCTGAGAGAATGAACCCTGACAACAGTTTTCATTTTCCCTTAAGGTCATATTTATAGTGCCTGGCGAAAGTAATTAACCCACAAACCAATTCTCTAATTTAACTGAATTACTGAGGGTAATATTGCTTTGTTTGATATAGTATTTTAAAACCCTATCACTCAATCTGTTCTTTGAAGTGGCATTGGTTTTAAGTTGGCGTAGCAGAGTTACGAGTGTAACATTAGCTCACTTCACAGCTAGTTTGAATTGTCACTGATAAGGCAATCCAATTTGTACATTTTGGATGGTTCCAGCGGTTGGGAAGTTGTCAAGGAAGGAGGTAATGTGTGTTCCTAAGCAGATGACCTCGAGTTGGCACCTGCTGTTGGGCATGGTGAATTTTCAGCCGGGGAAGCTTGACTTTTGGCAACAGCGCTATTGCCATCGGTAACACTGACAAATATTTGTCAAAAAATAAATTAATATATGTATACGTGATTTGCATATGTATTTAACCACTGTGCTGTGGAACCTCCCAGTTTATAAAACTTGACGACGTTTGATTGCAATTGCAGCAAAGTTGGTGGAAAGATGACCAGAAGAACCTCAAAACAACTGCCAAGCATGTAGGCGGTGGGATTAAGGTGTGGGGCTGATTGAGTCAACCATGAATCCTGTATTGTTGCGGATAATTCTCGAGGAAAATTAACGGCCGGAATTTAAAAAAGCTGAACCAAATGTGCATCGTACAAAAGAACAGTGATCCAAAACTCAGAATGGCTCAAAAAGATCAAAGGTTGGAATGGCAGAGTGAAAACCCAGTTCCAAATCCTGTGTGGAACCTACAGGTTGACTGGGCCAACAAAATCTCCAGTCGACGTAAGTGTCTGGTAGACAGTTCAACCAAGCGGCAGGGGTGTCTTCTTTCAGTAACTTCAAAACGCACAATCTCACAGGCTATTGTTAACTGTAAAAGGAGTCTCAATTGTACAATACCCCATTTATTTCACTAATCCACCTCCTGCTAACCACTTGCAGCGTTCTCGACCCTCCACACAATTGATGACAGGAAGTGATGAGCCTACGTACTTCAAGACCTAGGGTCATTGATTCCCAGGTTGAACGAAGTCTTGTGTTTCTACAGGATTGCGTGCGTTGAGGCGTGCTCTTGGCAGCGGCTTGCAGCCGACAGACCTGCAGTTAATGGGCACCGTGACGGTCACTCTGCAGGACCTCCTGTGGGCCATGTCCGAGGTCAAGCCAAGTGCCATGAGGGAAGTTGCCATCGATGTCCCTAAGGTATGTCCGAGTTGTTGCCCCTGTCCACCGTTATTAATTACTCTTTTAAAGGTAGGCGAAAGACTGGCAAAGAATGAGTGACCCACAAAGATGCAGACTCTGCGGACATATAATGTTCTTAAATGTTCCAGCTCTTCCTTTGGGACTAGAATATGCTTTCACTCAGTAGTGCAAAGTGCTTAAGTACTGCACTACCAGTTAATGTGTTGACCCTGTGTTTGGACACCTTGGCCCCCAAGGGTGATGCAGGCAAATCGGTTGGAAACATGGGCTTTTGCTACAGCCAAGTGTTTGCATACCTTGGCAGAAATTGTGACATTTTGGCATTGATTAAAAAAAAATGGACTGATCATGCAGATCAGTGAAGGATAGCGATCATATGAAGCCATGTATTATCACATAGTAGTTTAGCTCCTTTTGAAACAGAAATCACCCATATGGCCCTGATCAAAAGTTTACATACCCTTGATTGTTTGGCCTTGTTACAGACACACAAGGTGACACAGGTTAAAATGGCAATTTAAGGTTAATTTTCCACACCTGCAGCTTTTTCAATTGCAATTAGTGTCTGTGTATAAATAGTCAATGAGTTGTTAGCATGTGGATGCACTGAGCAGGCTAGATACTGAGCGACAGGGAGCAGAAAAGAACTGTCAAAAGACCTGTGTAACAAGGTAATGGAACTTTATAAAGTTGGAAAAGGATATAAAAAGAAATCCAATGCTTTGAAAATGCCAGTCAGTACTGTTCAATCACTTATTTAGAAGTAGACAATTCGGGGATCTCTTGATATCTAATCAAGGTCAGGTTGACCAAAAAAGGTTTCAGCCACCACTGCCAGAAGAATTGTTCGGGATACAAAGAAAAACCCACAGGTAACCTCAGGAGAAATACAGGCTGCTCCGGAAAAATACGGCGTGGTTGTTTTAAGGAGCACAATACGACGATACTTGAACAATAAAGAGCTGCATGGTTGAGTGGCCAGAAGGAAGCCTTCACTGCGCCAATGCCACAAAAAAGCCTGGTTACAATATGGCCGACAACCCCTTGACACGCCTCGCAGCTTCCGGCACACTATCATTTGGAGTGACGAGACCAAAATAGAGCTTTATGGTCACAACCGTAAGCGCTGTTTGGAGAGGGGTCAACAAGGCCTAGAGTGAAAAGAATACCATCCCCACTGTGAAGCATGGTGGTGGCTTGCTGGTGTTTTGGGGGCTGTGAGCGCTAAAGGCCCAGGGAATGGCAAGATGAATGCCGCATGTTATCAGAGAGTACTGGCAGACAATTTGCATTCCTCTGCACGAAAGCTGCTCATGGGACGCTCTTGGAACTCCCGTCTCAACAATGAGCCTTAGCACAAGGCCAAGTTGACCCTCCAGTGGTTAAAGCAGATAGAAGTCAAGGTTCTGGAGTGGCCATCACAGTCTCCTGACCTCAATATCTGACCTGGAGGCATTTTGCCAAGAAGAATGGGCATATGCCACCTGCAGTAATCATAGACTACTATTTTAAAAGACTGCATGCTGTCATTGATGCTACCGGGGGCAATACACAGTATTAAGAACGAAGGGTATGCAGACTTGAACAAGGGTCCTTTAATTTTTTTCTCATGTTTGCCATGTTGTGTTTTATGATGGTGCCATTCTGTTATGACCTACAGTTGAATAAGAATCCCATAAGAAATGAAATGGGTTTGGCCTGCTTAGTCATGTTTTTTTATTTTTTATTTAACGGTACATATATTACCAATTTCCCAAGGTTAAGCAGACTTCTGAGCACAACTGTATATTTGAGGTATGTTGTATAGACGCAGTTGCACCGTTTTTTTCCTATGCGCTAAGACAACGACATTTATTATGAAAATGTGCAGTGAGTAATCAAGTCAGTCATTAAATCTTTTGTGAATTATAGGGGAATTCTGTATTGGACCCCATTTACATTTTATTGGGACAGGGGGTTGGAACCTTGGAGGTTCTGGGTTGGAAGTGACCACCAGGCCATACCCTGCCCCCCCCCCCCCAAGCGGAGATGATTCACTCAGTGGAGATGATAGGGAGCAGGGAAGCGCGGGAGGAGGACAGCATTGGGACTAGGATGTTTTGAAGTTCGCATGTGCAAGAAATAAGGAACAGGAAGAGGCTAACATCATCTCCAGCGCTAATTGAAAGCAGGTTGCGTAGACGCCCGTGCCTGCCAGAGAACGAGAGAGGGAGAAAAAGAAACCCCAAAACGATCCTTCCCCTCCTTCCTCCCAAAGCTCCCCTTTGCACTTAGCTCACCCTGAGCTGTTCCGTTCTGTGGCCAGTTCCTGGAAACAGAAGAGGGGCTTTGGTTATTTCTTTTCCCCAGCACACTGCAGCTCGAGGGCTGGCCGCAGCGCTCCAGCTTGATTGTATCCACATGAGTGCCAACATTTGTTTCTAATACATTTATATAAGAAACTTCCAGCGGAGCCTGTCCGGGCGGGAGCCAGAGCAGAGCACGCCTCGCTCTCAGGCCGACCAAACCATTCATATTTTCATCTGGCAGCTGCAGCCGAGACGGTTCCGTTGTTGCCGCGTTTCAACTTCCTCTCCTTTCCAAGCGGTTGTCATTAGTCTCCTCCACCTCCCTTACAACCCCGTCCAAGGCCCCTTGTAAAAGTTCAGAAAACAACAGTAAAATGTATAATAGCTGGTGCGCGGGGTGGTGGTGGGGGTCAGTCGAGGAGCAGAAAGTTGACACCGCTGAGTGTGACTTAAATTACACCCGTTTAGTCCACATGGACCCAAAGTTTTTAACCAAATCACCTTGCGATAATTCTTTTTTTTCTCTTTCTTTTTACTATCGATCAGACCCTTTTCACCTTTTGCTCAGAGAAAACTTGCAGTAACAAACGGACGTTGGAAGGAGGGGGAGAGGGTTTGTAAATCTTTACTGTGCACATCTGCTGCTTGCCTGGTAGGGTAAAGCAGCCTGAAGCGGCGTGGTGATAGACACTGGCGGATACTCTTTCTCTGTTTTTCTCTCTTACTTTTCTATCTACAAATAAAGATCTCTTCTCCCTTTTTTTCAGTCCTCTTTCTCCATTGCTGCTTTAGTTCCTTGTACTCGTTTCCAATCTCTGTCACTCAGAGAATCAGGACCTGCGTCTCCTTCACCCACCTTTCACTTTTCATTGCAATCCCTTCCTACGTCTTTCCACTGAGCTCCTTTACTCCCATCTCTTTCTCTCCGTTTTTTCCGTCTTGCTCTCGTTCTCAGTCTTCTCATCTCTCCATCTTTCTCCATTGCTCTCTCACTCTTTCACCATCTAACTTCATACCTTTTTTGGGGTGTGGTATTTGCAGTATGTGGCTAGATGCCAGTTTTCCATTAGGTACTCCGATCCTGGCAGATGGTGCTTGTGGCCTGGGATGTGTTAACTCAGAGAAAGTGATCTGCCAAATCCAACCACTGGACCATCAGTAACAAAACTCAAGCAAATTAAATGTGCTTAACATTTACCATACTGTAATTATTGGCAAAAAATAAATTGAATATAATCAAAAACGTATACTTATATATATATATATGTATATATATATATATTACCGTATTCTGGATACGGATATCAAGTTTACCTTGGCAGAAACATAGACACAGTCAACTTTGCAGCTGAAAATATTATGACCTGTCGTTTTAGAAAGAAGACACAACACTGCTCGCAATGTAAATATTTGGTTGTTCATTGTTTTCTTTTTCTGTGTAAAACTGTGCATGTTAGCTGTTTAAGTGGTTTTATATATATATATATATATATATATATATTTCTTTTACTATTTCTGTTATATGTGCCTACATTGGTTTGATTTGGATGTAATGACAGCCTTCCATTCGTGCCAATAAAGTGGAGAGACACGGAAAGAGAATGGTAATGGCCCTGGTGGGTGTTTAATTCAAGGTAACAGAAGTGTGAGAGAGTAATCATTAATCATGGACAGAAACCCCACGGCTGTGATGGGGAGGCCTCGTTGTATCCGGAGAGGTTTCCTGGTGGCGGTTTGGAGGGTGTGAGCTTGGCCACTGTTCAGGTGGTCCTTCAGCAGTGCCTGGGGTCGCCCCCAATCTAGCTGCCCCTGGAAGGTTCCAGAACCGGCCACCAATCTCCTACATGCGTTTGACACTCATGTATACATATCTCATATATGTGTATGTGAGAGACCGTGCTGATGCAAGTAAGAGGAAACAGGCATGTAAACTGATCACTGGTTTGTTTTCCATTTGAAAATAGCCCATCCACGTGGAAATGACTCGGACTGAAATGATTGATTGAGCACATAATGCTTTGAAACACTCATTGAACATGAAAGAAACCTATATCAGGTGTGACAGCTGCTATCAGCCAACCAGCCGTGCGTCCCCCAGACTCGCCTGAAATGAACAGGGCACCGCTTCACTGTGAGACGTGTGTTTAAATATGTTTTTAAGAAGGTGCACTTTTCAGGCAACATGGTTGAAGGCTTTGTGGCCCCTGGAAGCTGCTCGGCCAGGTAGCTGGGAGATGCGCTCCTGCAGACGTGTGTCGTCACCTGTCAAATCCGATGGTCGTCTTACGCCACGTTCAGCATTTGCTGATACCTCGTGTGCGTGAGTCTGACCTCGTACTCTGTAAGAAACTAGTGTTGTGGTTTATCGGGACATTTTCTTGTACTGCACGGTCTGTTATACCAGTTGTGCACTAACTCTTGTTGCTTTCTCTGTGGGGTTTCAGGCTGGGTATCTGAAAAGTCCTTTAAGACAACTGCTTTATACAAAAAACATTTGATTGATTGGTTAGCACAGAACAAAAAATATAAACAGGCTCAGGTGTAACTTACTTGGTTTGGTGGCTTTTGCCTACAGGGAGTCCTTGTGTTGGTACTCCGATCCAACCTGTCCCAGAACAAACTACTGTATGTGGGTTTGGCACAGAGGTTTGCCGGAACACAAGTTTCTATAGTCAGCCAACAAGCTGTAATTGTTCCCCCCACTGACTGACTCTCCTGTTGACTGATACCCCGGGCAGGTTTGCTGGTCGGATGTGGGCGGCATGGAGCAGGTGAAGCTGAAACTGAAGCAGGCGGTGGAGTGGCCACTCAGACACCCGGAGGCCTTTACCCGCATGGGGATCCAGCCCCCCAAAGGGGTGCTCCTCTACGGTCCCCCTGGCTGCTCCAAGACCATGATCGCCAAGGCCCTGGCCAATGAGAGTGGACTCAACTTCCTCGCCGTCAAGGTGACCGTCATGGATACATTTGTCAATGCATCAGTTTGGCGTTTCCATAAAGAACTGCTCCTTCAGATAATTACCCTGTTTTCTACTGGGGCATCATGAGTATTCACGCATCCCACATCATTTTGTTGTATCTTGAAATTGACAACATGACATTACGAATCCCAGAATAACAGCATTTTACCAAAAAAAAGAAATGTTTTGTCACAACAAATGTGAAGAGGTGCTTGTTCTAGAAGGACTGATTGCAGGGACACCATCAGTAGCTACTGTAACTCCTCCTTAGTCAGGAAACAAAAGCTCCCTTTTATTCCCCAGACCGTCAGGCTCTCCGGCTTCCTTAGAGACTGACCTACAGGACTCCCCACTTGACCCCTATGACCCGGTGTTTGTCCTTTTCATTCATCACCTCCCCCCATCTCTCCCTCCCTCGCACCCCTCTGTCCTGACCTCTTCATGGAGATTGATTGATCAGCTCAGTAATCGTTGATTGGCGCCTATTTTGGGTGCCATGACAGGAGCACTCAGCTTGGCCGATAAGGGTGGCTCAGTGGTTTGCGACGGACCGGCTTTTACGTCAGTGGATAAACTACGTACTTTTACAGACTCCTGCAGGATGGCTTAAAGAAAGCACTGACTTCCTTTGGAAAATGGTTTTGTTGAAGATATGGGATATGTCAAAGGCCTGTTTAATGATTAACATATAAATATAGGGGGTATTTCTCTAATAGGTGTTTTTGAACTTCCAGGCTAGAATTTATACAATTACAAATGGTTGACATTTAATACCGTTGTTCTTTACAGTTTAACCCAATTATGATGCCCCCCCCACATCACACACACACACACTTGAAAACATTTCTTCTATCTTTATTCAAACAAGGAATCAGAATCCTAGTCCACCTCTTAAAAAAAAAAAAAAAGCAAATCATGTAATCAGGGACTGAGACTTGGAACACCAGGCGGGTGCCATTAATTATGTTTGTAGAACCGTGCCAGCAGTCCCTTGAGGAGAACCCCTGCCTTAGTAAATAGCTGCATTGAAATGTACTGAAGCCGAACGCACAGAACCCCCTTGGACCCCGGCCTTGGCGACGGCACCAAAAAGATTGATGAGTCAGAGTTCAAAACACTGTGGCGATCTGAGCAGATGGAAGGACTTCAGCCGAGGGGCTGTCTCCCCGTCAGCCAAGAGGTGTTGAAAGGGGGGGGGGGGCAAGAGGAGGAAGTGCATCCTGACGAGAGTGGATGTTTATCTTTCTCGGAGGTAAGGAGGGAGAGAGAAAGAGGAAGGTTGCCGAAGGCCACCCACTCACTGCCTCTGCAATCTCAGTTGTCCTCTGCCTCTTTTCTCACTGTGTTTGTTTTAGGGTTCTTTTGCCCGTTGTCAATAACTAGTCACTAGTCTGGTATCTGGTTTTTAGGTACGCTCCTGGCTTGTTATTACAGTGGTATTTGGTGTTTATTACGTGTTGTTGAGTTAATGCTGACGGATGTTTATATCCTATTGTTAATCTAGGCCCATTTCTCCACTTTCATTCTTTTTTTTCACAAGCATGTTTCAAAACTCGACTATTCAAAACTTGCACAGACAATCTTTTGGAGCACATGTAAATAAAATGGTAGCATCGTAGAGTCATGGTATTGTCCCCGTTTAAAAAAATGACTGGTCCTATAATGTACATTTGTAGTAGGACAAACTTTCCTCTCTCTTTCAGGGTCCAGAATTGCTGAGCAAATATGTAGGGGAGTCTGAAAGAGCTGTCAGAGAGGTGAGTACTGTGTCACCTGTCATAGTCTGTTACGTAAAACACTGAATATGGACTACCCTTGTTATGGTTTCAATTGAATCTATGTAATACCGTATAATGTCACTAAATTTCAATTGGAATCTGCTTAAACAATAAACCAATACAACATGGCTTAGAGCTGTTGCTAGGTATCATACTGTGTTTTTTTGGCATTGCACAGACCCCCAAATGCTTTATTACTATTATGTAGTTGGAGCAATAAAAAGCAATGTGATATCATACCAGTGGTATACATGCATATATGCCATGGCTATCAGCCAATCGGGATTTAGGTTTGAAAACACCAGGTTTCTAATACCGAATACTAAAGCCATCTCCATATATCACCACCAGGTGTTTAAGAAGGCCAGAGCTGTCGCTCCTTCTATAGTGTTCTTTGATGAGATTGACGCTCTTGCTGGAGAAAGAGGGAAGTAGGTATTTTTAACTCTTTTTACATTTTTTATTTTTAACAAAGTTAACTTACAATAAGTTCTGCATAGTAACTGTAACACTATCCTTGATGACCACAACACATCAGTTGCTCTGTCGTCCTGCTTTATTACTCTTTTTCTTTGTTCCTGACATGTTTTCACTCTCCTAAATATCCCTCTAATCTCAGGGATTTATTTGGCAGGTTGTCAAACAGGGCAGGTCCTGTGTAGCACTTGCAACACGCAAAGGTTGTGGGTTTGATTCCGATTCTGAGTTGGTTTTGATAAAGGGGTCTGGTAAATTACTTTGGCATTAATGTTGCATTTTGTAAACCTTGTAATAATGTCTTTATAATTAGTGGTAATGGTCAATACGGATTAGAACCATCTTTGTGATTTGGGTGAACTGTCCCTTTTAAGGGGGGAACATTGCCTGAGATGGATCCAAGGCACTTGGCTATTTACTGCATTTGCGGTGACATTTTGTTTCTACTCACAGCGCTGAAGTACATGTGGCTCTTGAAGCAGGATTGGCGCCACATGTCTCAAATGGGACTGGTGCCTCTAACCTCTGGCATGGGCAAGAGAGGCAGGGGGCGAGAGAGGCAGGGGGCGAGAGAGGCAGGGGGCAAGACAGGCAGGGGGCAAGACAGGCAGGGGGCGAGAGAGGCTGGAGAGGAAGTAAGGGAGCGAGAAAAAGCTTTGGATGAGGGGCAGGTTAAACTCATTGTCATGGTCTGTTTCTCTGTTGTTCCCCAGGCCAAAGCCAAGGGACAGGGACTTGTGTTGTCCTCTGAAGCCTGGTCTGTGAGGATGATGTGTGCCAGGTCCACTGGCACAGTCTGGCTGTTTCTCTGTCTGGCTCTTACTCTGTCTGAATGTCTGTCCGCTGTGTCTGCATGGGGAGAAGAAGGGAAAGACACCCCTCTTTGCCTGTCTGTTTAGGGAGCTGAGGACAGAGGTATTGTTGGTTAAACAGATGGTACATTTGATGCCCCTCTCAGCTCGGCGGGGTCTGGTGGTGTCGGGGATCGGGTCCTGGCCCAGCTCCTGACAGAGATGGACGGCATTGAGCAGTTAAGGGGCGTCACCGTGCTGGCCGCCACCAACCGACCCGACATGATAGATAAGGTAAAGATAGTGTTCTGCTGCCCGCTCTACTCCCCCTTACCCCCCTGCCTCTCTCGCCCCTCCCCCTTTACTCTCCCTCCCCCTCTCCTCTCCCCTCTCATTTAGTGGTGAATTTAAAATGATTCACTGGCCTGGGGAAAACCTTTCAGACCTCAAGGCAAGTGGACCATAAAAGATACTGTGTGCACTGCTAGTGGCAATCAACCTCAGATGACCATTGCAGCTCTGTTTGTGTTTGTGATGTAGTTGCTTCAAAATAACGGTCCATTTCCATGTGGTCTTATTTTGACCACCCATGGTATGATATGGTAATAATCACACATTCTGCATCAGCATTACGTCCACAAGCATTTCAAAATAAGACAGGCATTATTGCCAAGATATTATCCGCTTTGTACATCCTGTTTCCCCAACCCTCAACCCTGGCATTGCTAGCAGAGCAATGCAGGACCTCTTTTGTTTATTTTTCTTCCATCCGTAACATTTCTTAATAGCATGCAGTTTGTCTGGTTCTGATGTCTCATGCTTGAGTGTGGCACTCTTCAGGTGGGTTGGGATTTTTAGTGTTTTCTGATAGTGGTCTAATGGGCCGACTCCCTCACTTACTCCTGTCTCTTTCCCGTACTCTCTCTATCTTTCTTTATTTCTCTCTCTTATGTTTTTCTTTCTCTCCCTCACTCATTCTCTCACTCTCTTCCTCGCCTTATTCTTCTCTCTTTCTTCCTCTATCTCCCTTTCTCCCAGAGTCTCTTCCACTCTCCCTCCTTTCTTTCAATCCCTCCCTCCATCCCTCCCTTTTGCCCCTCTATCTCCCTTCTATGAGCATTCCTTCCTCCTTCTCTCCCTCATACTCTTATATTCTGCTCTCTTCTTTCCATTGTCCTCCTCATTGTTCTCCGTCTACATTTTGAATAATCTCCATCTACATCCTGAATAATCTCTGTCAACATCCTGAATAATCTCCATCTACATCCTGAATAATCTCTGTCTACGTCCTGAATAATCTCTGTCTACATCCTGAATAATCTCTGTCTACGTCCTGAATAATCTCTGTCTACATCCTGCATAATCTCTGTCTACATCCTAAATAATCTCTGTCTACATTCTGAATAGTCTCTGTCTACATCCTGAATAGACTCTGTCTACATCCTGAATAATATCTGTCTACATCTGAATAATCTTCTTGAGTGTGGATTGACGACAGAGCCTGGGTCCTGTGGAGATACACATGTGTATTTAACTGACGTTTTTGTAATGTTACATTTATTTTCCCTTGTACTGTGTGTCCGGGTTTTCTGTTAGTTGTGGCAGCATTCTTGTATGCAAAAGCCTCCCGATTCATTCCGAATCTTTTGGTGTTAGATTTAAAAAATGTAAAACAAAAATGAACCAGAAGTAGTGCTTTGACAGTAATGTTCTTTGCCATAGCAAAACTACAAGCACAAAACCTTGTGGGTTTAAGCAATAAAGCACATGGAGACGTGGTGTATGGCCAACAAAACATAGCTAATTGTGGACCCTGCCCGGGTATACGGTCTCACATACTGCAGCCGTCTGCCAATTAGCATTTAGGATTTAAAACACCTGGTGGGTTTTTTTCTCTTTTGCTGAGATCTTGCATACAAAAAGAGATTTCTGTAGGTTCATACAGTGCTTTCGGAAAGTATTCACAGCGCTTCAGTTTTTCCACATGTTATGTTACAACTGATTTCCAAAATGGATTCTATAAAATATTTTCTTCAAAAGACACTCCTTAGTTCAAGGCCCATGAAGCCGTCTGGGTCATTTGTGAAGGAAACCAGATATGGTAATTTCTGGAGGAACCCAGGCACCACTCAATACCTGGCCAATACCATTCTTACTGTGAACCACGGTGGTGGCAGCATCATGCTGTGGGGATGTTTTTCAGCGGCAGGAACTAGGAGACTAGTCAGAATCAATTGAAAGATGAATGCAGCAATGTACAGAGACATCCTTCATGGAAACCTGCTCCAGAGCACTATGTACCTCAGTCCGCACCCAGCCAAGATAACAAAGGAGTGGCTTTGGGACAACTCTGTGAATGTCCTTGAGTAGCTCAGTCAGAGCCCAGACTTGATCAAGATTGAACATCTCTGGAGAGATCTGAAAATGGCTGTGCTCCCCATCCAACCTGATGGAGATTGAGTGGTCCTGCAAAGAAGAATGGAAGAAACTGCTTAAAAATAGGTGTGCCAAGCTTGTAGCATCAAACATAAGAAATACTTTAGGCTGTTATTGCTGCCAAAAGTGCTTCAACAAAGTATTAAGCAAAGGTTGTGAATACTCATGTACATGTTTATATTTTTGTTATTAATTTTTGCAAATCTATTAAAAATATGAAACTAACTTTTTTCACTTCGTCATTATGGTATTGTGTGTAGGAAAAAAATATATAAAATCCATTTTGGGATAAGGCTGTAACATAACAAAATGTGGAAAAAGTGAAGCGCTGTGAATTCTTTCCGAATGCACTGTACTACAAAATGCTCCAAGTATTCTTTGCTAACATTCAGTGAACATTATTTACCAAATGTGGGGGAAAAAAGAAACATTGGGGAAGTGTAGAAATTAGAATCTGGTCAGACTTGTAGATGGCACTGGTCTACACCATCCCATGCAATGACATGCCAATTGGCCACTTGGTGGCGCTATGCCAGGTGACATTGCTGGGAAATGACAGTGTCCAAACTCGTTCAGGTCGAACACAAGGCCGTACGATAAAGGCCGTGTTTCTAGAGCTCTTAAACCGTTTGGCATGATGGGAAAGTTATGCATACGTGCTCAGTTATATAAGTTAAATTAGCCAAACTCTGAAGGAGTTCATTTAGGCCTAGAGGTGGTGCTGTTTTGCAAGCTCATTGGCACAAAGTGGCCCTGTTTAGTTTTTTAGCTCGACTGCTGGAAAATATAGCGTTTGACTGGTTGTGTAGTAGTAGTAGTGCTTTTAAAACAAAGAACTAATTGAAAACTGTGAAAAATACATTAAAAACCAGTGATTGTTTATTTTCATTGTTTATTTGGGATGTTTTTGAAAGTAGGCTAAGGAATTGAGAAGGTCGTTATTTGTTTATGGAACTATTTGTTCGCTTTGATGGTGGGTGGGTCTTTGTGTGCTGTTCCAATACCAGGAAATGCTTATTGTAGCTTTAATGTTTTACTTTTTTCTTGAAACTCCAAGGAAATGAAAGACATTTCAGAGCATTCTTAAATTCCTAGATTTGGATCACCATTGTTACTGAGAAAATGGTTAATTATGAAAAATGTGTTAGTTAGTTAGTTACTTAGTTAAAAGGTCAAAGAAAATACCCCCCAAAAATATGCTAACCTCTTACCTTCTCTTTTATCCGCAGAAATAATGTTCAAAAGGAACACATTTTGCCATTTTGAAAACAATATATAATGTGCATAGGACCTGCATATTGTATGCTCAAAAGACTTGCTAACCCTGCTTTGGGTTAGTTATGCATGACATTAACGGTGTGGTATTTTGGAAACTATATTTGGCCAGCAACAGAGCATTCCAATCAAAACATTTAACATCTCCAACATGCTTAGGAAGACCTTCACGCCTCTCCCGCTGCTTCACTCTTCTACTGACGGCGTGACAACTTCTCCAATTTGTGACAGGTGGCCGCAGGTAGGGGTGAGAGAGACCCCTAAAGGGATCCCCTATGGGCTGTGAAACAGCTGGAGGTCCCTTGCAGGGCCACTGAGGGACAATTGACACGTCCCTCACCTACCTAGCAGCTAAAAACCACTTCCTTCCTCCTGCTCAGTGGTGCTGCTTGACCTGTCACTCAAAGCTCTGTTGGCAGTTGGGGGTCGGGGCCCCTGGGAGGGGCCATGAGAAACCCCATGCGTCCCTGGCAGTCCGACCCTGTGGCTAATGTAAGGAAGCGGGGGTCCCAGGCAGCTGAGAAATCAGATTAGCCAGGCCCCCTACTGAGGGTGCCTTGGTGTAGAGGGGGTGCCACTATTTGAATGCGAAACACACTTCAACTGCGGTGGGAAACACGTAATACCTTGTTGGGGGGGGGGGGGTTTGCGGAAGTACAGTGCCAGCATATGGGGGGGGGGGGGTCCCTAAAATATGCCACTCCATTTGGCTACTCTGACAGTCTGTCAACAGAAGAATGAGGCCATTTCAATAAGAATGGTGGAATTTGACGAGACAAGTGGCATGTTTGGGTGTCAGTGGGGCACTTTGTCGGCAGATTGAAGGAGCACAGGCCCTTCTGGGCCCCTAGTCAGTTTGATGGACAGCTTTGGAGGAAAAGCGGCTAGGTGATGGAGAGACAAGGAGTCTGCATGTGCTTTGCCACAGGCCCAGTGAGTCGGCTGTTTGTCTCAGCCGTTAACCGCCAAGGGTCCACTTCCTACTTGTGTTCCTCCCCAGGCCAGCTTTTAGAAATGGTTCCCCTATTGGAATGAAATGCAGTTTGTTATTCAATGTAAACGTGCATGTGGTCTATAGTTGGTAACAAATACTGCATTGGGATTCATGCAACCTGTTTGCTTTAGACTGATATTACTTGTCTCCCGGGAAAGAATAGAACTAGTTACATCACCCGCTTCCTTTTGTCTGACACCCCCACTTCCCCCAAAAAAGAAAAATCCCACAGTTCTTTGTATTGCACCAATAATCCCGCCCACCTTTGACCTATTTTGAGTGTCCTGTGAGGATTGATGAGTGACACTAGGATATTTACCCAGTGTGCTTTGGGAAAGAGCCCCCTAACCTGTTGTCGCTGTTTATGTAGCAGCTGTCCATCTGCAAGTCTCTGGCCCTGCCCCCAACACACACACACACACAAGTTAGTGATTCTTTCCTAAACCAACTTTTCCATGTTACTTAAGCCCACAAGCCATATAACCTAAGTAATTTTACATACTTTATGTTAGCCCACCATTTAAATGTAGTATAACAATGGAGCTCTCTCTTTCCCTCTTTTTCTCTATTTCTCTAAATCCACATCCATCATGTGTTTGGGCATTAACCTAATTACAACTGTATGCCTCTTCGTTGACATAGCATGTCCATCGACCACTTTTTCCTTCACAAAGCAAAATGTTGGTTTGTTTTTCTACTTCTTAGCCAATTTGTTTACCCTGATATGCATTAAGCTCCCTCCGCGGGGGGAATGTTGCACTATTTGTAATTACTGCCAGAAGGAGTTTGTTTGTAACCAGAAGTTACCTACTGGGTTCTTATCTGATCTGTGAGGAGGGGGCAGATGTGTGGTCTGGCCAGCTTTCTTTTAATAATCCCCCTCCTTCCATTCAACATAGGGCTTGTGTAATTTATTTTGTGACCAGGAGATGGCGCCAAATCAGACACTCTACAGCCGGTAATGTTAATGCCTGGTCTTGCAGGCTTTTAGTTGCGCATATTTCATTCTAAAAATGTTAATGTTCTGCTTGCTCTGTGGGCTCTAAGGTTCTTCCTGACAGTTTCGTTCATGGTATAATGACAGGGGTGTGGGCTAAGGCCTCTGAGTTCATGTTGGAAGGGCAGAAATGCAACATAGTTTGGGAGATTGTAAAGGTAACTTCAGAGGTCGGAATCCCAGTTCAGACTCTGCCCTCAGACAAGTTTGTTATCTTTAAACATTGTAACTGTACACAGTCTACCTGTCACCATTGGTAATTGCTGTGCCTCCCCGCTTATCCTGACAGAGTCAATGGTCCTTCTCAGCGCTTTAATCTGTGGCCTAATAATTGCTTCCCAAAGAGCAGTGTTTAAGCCTCCAGAATGGACCAAACTACCTCCCCGCAGCAATATTGAATTTTCCGCACAAGACTGCAAAGCCACAGAATCTGACCCCCCTGACCTCTTCTTCTCGGAACTTTGTTAATGCCTTCAGGGTGAAAAAAACCCAACAAAGTCCAGAGGAATAAAAATGTCAAACCAAACGGCATACCTCCCTGTCCCTTTCGGGAGGAAGTGGGAGAAAAAATGTATCCAAATAATAAAAGCCAAAGTTTAGCAGAGATTAAAACCTGACCACCGTATCACATTCATGTTTTGCAGATGCTCCAGAGGAAGTGGGCTGGAGTTTTTCATGTGTATGCAAACAAACACACAAATGGAGAAAATCAGGCCACTGAACATCTGTCAGTATTTTTCAAGGCAAAGTCTAACGTCGCTATCTAATTACCCCCAGACTGTAATTTGTGGGTCTGTTTGTAAATATCTGAAATGCTAGTCTACCAGCCTTTAGTTATAGCTTCAGGGACACACACTTCCCAAGCCTATCAGAAGCTGTAAGGTTTCCTTGACCTATGAATTGTGTAGTCTTGGGTGTATCTGTGAACTGTATAGGGTCCTCCTGAAGTCGTTGTTTTGCATTTGTAGCGCTACCAAGGTTAATCGGCATTTAACCAGATGGCATTCCCAGACCTACATAATAGATATTGCTTTAAAGTTTCCATTGTTTTACATTGTAGCATTACATTTAGTCCTTGATACAAGGTCATTTTGTTACAAGATTTTCCCTTCAACATGTCCTTGTTGACCTTTGGCCAGACATAAACATTCTCACATTTTATAAATATGTCTGCTTTAGCTCATTGGCCCACTATGGGGAACTATCAACCATCCACCTTGCAGACACTGTCCGTGACTGAGATATGCATTCCGTCTGTGTTGGTACTTCCATTCAAGAGGCAACCTGGGCCTAACCTGCGGGAAATACAAATTTGCTAAATGAGCATAATAGTTCAGCAGTCAAATCAGGGCATTTTTTTAATGTGTGTTGGCTATCTTCTCTGTACTCTTTCCTCACTATTTCTTTCTTGGTTCTACCTCTCTCTTGGTCTCCCAAAGGGAGCTGAGCATGATGGGATTTATATTTGTCTTTTAGGATTAGAGTTAATTCAGTGTTCCTGCTTGTACCCTGGTGTTGCACAGCACAGGATCTTTGAAGCTTGGCTGTCAATGTTATTTCCATGTATTGGTATATATGGTTATATCTGTTTACTAGTATATAATGTGTTTGTTCACCCTAGGGGTCGTTTACTACATTTTGCCCGTCTGAATCAGTTGTGCGTAAAGACACTAGCCTCTCATGCGGGGAACGTCTGAAGTAGTTTTGCACCGTTGTTCCCAGAGAAACCATGATGGGTTGGCTTTGTGGATTAGCAAAACTACAGTGTCAAACCAAAAACAATTGGTGGATTTCGTTCCCAAGAAATGTTCAAGAAAGGTGACCCGGTAACGGGATTCAAGGCGAGGCATGGGTTGGCCATGTATGTTGTGGGGGTTGGGGGGTTGGAAGATCCCCTGCTAGGTTTCATACTTCAAGGGCTGTATTAGTGTCAGGTTACACGCAATCGCATCTTAGAATACCTCCACTCAGATGTCCCCTCCAACAATCAAGAACCTGAGCCAATCGGTGTATTTTCACCGCTGCTTAGCGGCCGAGAAATTAAAATGCAGACCCGATTAAGCTCTCCATGCACAATTGGGCTGGTTCAAATATATATATATATATTTTATTACCATACAGTTTTTTTTTGTAATTCATACATTCTTGTTTTCTTTTTGTTTTTAATATTTGTCTCTCTTCACGTGTTACTTGTGTTTTAGACATCGTCCTAGTCGTGACATGTGTCCTTTCAATTTGAGTAGCAGTTGACACTGTGCTCACCTCATTGGGATTAGCAGGGCAGCCACACATAGTACAAAAGACTAAACGGCATTGAACCAATACACACATTCCAATTCGCTGGCCGCTCCGGTGTTTGGGTGAGTGAGTGAGAGAGGGTGAGTGAGAGGGAGGGAGGGGGAGAGTGAGAGAGAGAGAGAGAAAGGGGGCGAGAGAAGAGGCAGGAAATGAGGGATCTTTTTTCACTGATACCTGGCAGACATCTCCAGCATGTGTCGTCTTGCCTCTTGGCAAGCAGAGACCACCGGGGCCTTGGAATGCTTTCAGTTCAGGAAATCTGGTTTATTCTCATAAATGGTGCCTAAACCCTCCACAACCCCACCAGAGAGCCAATCTCATCTTCCCCTCTTTCGTTCAAGAGTTTGGAGATGGCACTGCGTCTTTAGTAATGTCAACGGCTGTGTTGAGTCCATATAAATCTTTGTACTTGTTGAGTTGTTAGTTTTTTCCGGTTTAAAGTAATGCTGCAGAGATAGTATCTCCCATGCCGTAAAGTCCCTGTGACAGGCGACGGAGGATGCAGGCTAGCATCGCATTTGGAAGGACAGACCCACTCCCTTCCCACCTCGCAGTGTTCCCCACCTCGCAGTCTTCCCCACCTCGCAGTCTTCCCCACCTCGCAGTCTTCCCCACCTCGCAGTCTTCCCCACCTCGCAGTGTTCCCCACCTCGCAGTGTTCCCCACCTCTTAGTGTTCCGCACGTCGCAGTGTTCCCCACCTCGCAGTGTTCCCCACCTCGCAGTGTTCCCCACCTCGCAGTGTTCCGCACCTCGCAGTGTTCCGCACCTCGCAGTGTTCCCCACGTCGCAGTGTTCCGCACGTCGCAGTGTTCCGCACGTCGCAGTCTTCCCCACCTCGCAGTGTTCCCCACCTCTTAGTGTTCCGCACGTCGCAGTGTTCCCCACCTCGCAGTGTTCCCCACCTCGCAGTGTTCCCCACCTCGCAGTGTTCCGCACCTCGC